>CAUYPK010150707.1:0-68377 GCA_963574355.1 Loris lydekkerianus | reverse complement strand
CAAATAAAACATGTGTGGATTCACTGGAAAAGTTGCAAAAGGAGTTCCAATTTAGATTTAAAGAGCTTCATCTCCATGAACAGGACATACAGCTTTTCCATAACCCATTTTCTATTGACATTGAACATGTGGATACAATTTACCAAATGGAACTGGCTGAACTGCAGAATTGTGGCTCTCTGAAAGACGCATTTAAGTCAAGCAGCCTTCCTAATTTCCATGCATCTCTCCCTTCTGAGACATATCCTAATCTCAGGAACCATGCACTCAAAATGGCAGCCATCTTTGGTAGCACTTATGTCTGTGAACAGACTTTTTCCAGAATGAAACATCTGAAATCTCTAGATCAGTTAGATCTAGACTAACTGATGCACACTTGCATCACTTTTTACGACTAGCAGTGACAAATATGGAACCCAACACTGACCATCTCATTAGCCAAAAGCAGGCCCATAGTTCTCATTGAGATACTGATAAGTTTGTTGATTTAACTTTACTTGTTCTGCATTTTAAATATTGTATTTGTTCCCTTTTTTTTTTTTTTTTTTTTACTTCAAAATAAGGTGTGTGCAGTGTGCATAGGAATTTGTTCATAGTTTTTTTTTTTTTTTTTTTTTTAATTATAGTCTGGCCCTCCAACCATCTGAGGGACAGTGAACTGGCCCCTTGTTTAAAAAGTTTGAGGACCCCTGGTCTAGACATTGAAATTATTTTCTTACAGAATGTTTCTTATAAGAACATAACTGGAGTAGAACACACCACACAAGGGGCCTCAGTTTCAACAGATTGTAGGGGGAACAAATAAAACCACAACATGGTCCCTCTTCATTCTCTCTTATTCTCTCTTTCATTTCTTCTCTTTCTCTGTTTCCTTCCTTAAAAAACAAACAAAAAACCAGAACACTTTGTTTTCTTGTGCTTGAAGCTACCATCTCCTAAATGTTTTTGTATCTCACTCTCTGTATCCTTTTCAGAGGCTCCTTTTCAGTTCATGCTTTAAAATTTATCAGGCCCACTAGGTGCTCCTGGCCTTCCTTATCTTTAGAATATCTGCATTTTCCTTGGGCGATGTTATCCATTTCCGGGCTCTATATACCATGTTTAATATCTTGCGTTTTGGAATTCCTCAGGGTTTGGTCCCCAACATCCCAGTACGTACTAGTGTGCATGTCCTTTGTGTCTCTTCACGATTCACTACTTTCATGGGTGACATTATTAATTTCAGGCTTTCGACCCTTTCTACAAGCAGAAAACTCTTACACTTGCCCCTCTGCATTCTATTTTCTGAACTCCAGGCCCCTCCCCATGTGCCTCCTTTCCCTGTGCTGTCTCCCATGCAGGCCAAACTGGACATTTTCAAACTTCATTGAAAAGTGCTCTTCCATTCCTAAAAGAATGGCTCTCACTTCCAATCAGTTGCTGGTGATAGGAGTTTATTTCAGTTAACTCAGACTTTAAGCCCCATCTCTCTTGGCTTGTTTATATTATTGGAAGAAGAGGAAACCCCAAAGGAGAATGAAAAGTCAGATGGGTAAGAGAACAGAGAGTAACAGGGGAAAAGAAAAGAATGTTTTAAGAAGGTCATTGAGCTGTGTTGGCACCTATGGAAGGAAAAATAAGAGGGTCATTAGCTGTCTAAAAGGGTGAAACATTCCTTGCAATAAAAAAAATAGAAAGGGTTTGGCAAGGGGGAGGCTGAGGCAGGAGGATTGCTTGAGTCAGAAGTTTAAGACTAGCCTGACTAACATGGTGAGACCCATGTTTCTACAAAAACTAGAAAAATTAGGGCTCACTGGTGGGCTCCTTTAGTGCCAGCTATTCAGGAGGCTAAGGCAGAAGGATTGCATGAGCCCGGGAATTTGAGGTTGCAGTTAGCTAAGATTGTACCTCTGCCCTTGTGCTCAGACTATAGATTGAGGTTTTGTCTACAAAAAAGTAAAAAATTAAAATCATTTCCATTAAGTAGAACAGTAACATTGAATTCAGTGATGACTTTAGAAGATGAGCTTTTAATGGAGACGTTGTGATGGAAGAAGTTGAGGCATAAATGGAGGATGAGGAAGCAGAGAGTAGATTGTCTCTGAAGGTAAGAAGAGAAGTGTGGCTAGGAGTGTGGCTTGATAGGGAAGGTGGGGTTCACAGATAAGTTTGTTGATTAATTCATTTTTATTTATTTGTATTGTTTTTAAATTCAAAGAGTATTTTTGAATATTAATATGAAAAGTCAGTAGAATCATCAGAAATGGACACAGGGAGATAGGATACTATCCCTGAGAATATAAATTGGGATCGAATCTAACAACATATAATAGATTTGATCCCTGATAGGACTTGCACCTTTGAGATTGAAGTACGTAATCAGAAAGTGCAGATACGTTTATAGACTAAGTGGCAGAAAGAGAAGCAAGTAAATGACTTGTGTTTTCTGTTTTTACTGGGGGGTGTGAGGGAAGATTTTTCACTAAAAGTGATTGATGGGGTTGGGAATGATGATTCTGGGGAGTGAAGATGATGGGAAATATTAATATTTTTCTGTAGAGAGAGTGAGAATGATCTGATTAGAGAAGCATGAAAGAGTATCTGGCAGTCTTTAGGGCCAAATTGCAACTGATAAACATGAATTCAGAGCAATAAAAACATGCTACCTTGTTTAATTTATTTCTTTGTTGGAGACTGCGAAAATACTGTTCAAGATGTCAGAGAGGTGAGTGTTACTTCAGGGACTGGTGGCTGTGGAGACATTACAAAGTGGCATTGGTCATGGTGAATCTGCCACTAATTGGAGACTAGATCACTGCTATGCAGGACTAGGAATGTGATCGCTCAGCTCTGAAGACTCAGACACCTTTTAGGAGCAAAACTGTGTTACTCAGATTCACAAGCTATAATATGTATGGCAGAATAACAATTTATTAATTTATAATTATTGCTAGAATTGAAATATTACAACTTTTCAATTGTTCCCATCATTCCCACTTTTTCTTTCATGCCTAGAATACTAGATTATAATTAAATTAGTGGCATGGTGAACAGGAAATTAGAGAAAAGGAGATTAGAAAAGGAATTGCAGGGTGGTGCCTGTGGCTCAAGGAGTAGGGTGCTGGCCCCATATACCGGAGGTGGTGGCTTCAAACCTGGCCCTGGCCAAAAACTGCAAAAAAATAAGAAAGAAAAGGAACCACAAACTTGATGATCGAATATATAATAACCTTGAAAACAGGAACACTTTTCCCCAAAGGACAGATATGGCAGATGCGTTGGGCCTGGACATGCCAGATGTGGGCAGTGAGAGGCCTGTCCATCCAGTGTAGTCCGTCCTCACCTCTTTTTCAGCTTTTCTTGCCTCTTTTTCACATTCTTCCAACTGGCATTTTTCTTTAGGCATCTTTTGGCCTGGGACCCAGTATGTAATACTCAGTGACTTTGTATATCTCTGCTTTATTCCATTATGGGCAGGTTTATAATTATTTCCCACATGACACTCTTAATTTTTTTTTTTTCCAGGTTCTTGGAATATAGATTGCCGAATTGTATCAATCTTGTATATGCTTTGGCAAAATTAGCTTGTGATTCGGCTAATTTTGGCTCATTAACACAAATAAATTAAGAAATGTCATAATTTCTTAGTTTCTTCATTTTATAAGTTGGCTATTTTTAGTTTGTGACCAATTAATAAAAAGAGAGATAATAAGGTAATCTTAACATTCACAAGTGATGTAGGGAGATTAAGTTAAATGGTTTTCCTTAACATTCATTAGCAACTTCTAGAAAAAAAGTTGCAAATCACTTACTTCTAATTAGCTCAGTTTACACAAAGTAAACCCATAGTACCTTTAACTATAGAATAAATTACATCCTGTTAATTAGCTTGGTTTACACACAGTACTTTTAGCTATAGCTATAATCTTTTGACTATAAAACGTGAATGTTTACAAAGTATTTCATTCTCTGATTTTCCCAAACTGCAGAGATAAAATGCTGAGTAAAGAAAAAATAATTTTCTCCAATTGTCTCAAACTACTTCTGCCCAAAATATTTTCAAAAATCCATTTTTAAGAAATTTAATGGCCATAGGAACATTTGAAAATGAAATCAATAACCTTACCAGAATAGATGTGTTTCTGAAAGTCTTTTGTAAAGGCTTAAAGAATTTTTTTTTATTTTTTAGTCTTAATTGTGTTCTGGTGCTTTATCAATCTAGTCTCCAGGTTTTTTTTTTTTTGTTTGTTTGTTTTTTTGTTTGTTTGTTTGTTTGTTTGTTTGTTTTGAGACAGAGTCTCACTATGTCACCCTCAGTAGAGTGCTGTGCTGTCATGGCTCATAACAACCTCAAACTCTAGAGCTTAAGCAGTTCTCTTGCCTCAGCCTCCCAAGTAGCAATCTAGATTTTCTTATTCTTCAACTATTTTTTTTCTTGAATACATCCTAAAAGAATTTTATGTAGGAATAATCTGTTAACATTCTCATTTAGAGGCAGCCAAGAGACATAATTTATGATCTTATATAAAATTATTGCTACCAACCAAGCTTGAAGTCAGTTGTGGGACCTTAGTACCACCAGTCATTTCAATGTTAAGTATTTACATTGTGCTACAAATAGCAACAGAATTCTAACAGTAATCATGGCAATAACAATGCAACTTGTTGCGATTTGAATATTTGTTTCCTCCAAGACTCGTGTTGAATTATTTTTCAAATTATTATGGGTGTAGAAATATGTTTTATTACATGGGCTGCTTTTATAATGCTTTAGTCATGAATATAAACATGCATGTCACCCAGAAAGTGTTCATTGTACCCATTAGGTAGATTTTTGCTCTACCCCCCTTCCCCTTTCCCCCTTGCCTGATTTCCATTGAGTTTTACTTCCCTCTATGCACATGGGTGCTACTCAGTTAATTACAATTTAATAGTGAATACAGGTGGTGTTTGTTTTTCCATTCAGCAGATACTTCACTAGGATAGTGGTCTCCAATCCCATCAGAACAGATCCAAAAGGCATTAAATCGTCCTTGTTTGCGGTTGGGTAGGATTCCATGGTATATATAAATCACATTTTGTTAATCCACTCATGAATTGAAGGGCACTGGGCTGACTCCACATCTTTGCAATTGTGAGTTGTACTGCAATAAACATTCAGGGGTGGGTTTTTTTTTTTTTTTTGATATAATGGTTTCTTTTCCCATGGGTAAATGCCAGGAAGTGAAGAAAAAAGGATATCAAAAAGATACCAGACATGAGATAAAATCATCAACATACATAAAAAGCTTCATGCTGATTATATATGAGCATTGCTTTCAGAATTCTACCCTTCAATGATTACCTATGAAAATAAAAACATGTCCAAACATAGCCTGCGAATCCAAAGATGAATAAAACTAAAAACTTAGCAATGAAAACAACAACAAAAAAGAAAAAACAAACAAGTAAACAAAAAAAAAAACGCAGTAGTGCAAATGGTAAGCTGAGTTTTAGTGTTTTGAGGACTTTCCATACTGTTTTCCACAGAAGTTGTACTAACTTGCTGTCCCACCAAAAGTGTATTTTCTTTCTCTCTGCATCCATGCCAGCATCTGTTGTTTTTGTACTTTTAATAAAAGCCATTTTAGCTGAAGTAAGGTAATATTTAATTGTGGTTTTTATTTGAATTTCCCCGATGATTATTGATTTTGAACATTTTTTCAATTTTATTAATCATTTGTCTTCTTTTGAAAAACTTCTGTTATAGTTTCAATCTTTTATATGTGGCTAACCAGTTCTCCTAGCACCATTTATTGAAAAGGGAGGCTTTCATTTGGTTAATCAAAGATCAAATGGCAATATGAGGCTGGTTTCATCTCTAAGTTTTCTGCTCTGTTCTATAAACCTACATCTCTATTTTTATGCTAGTACCATGCTGTTTTGGTCACTATGGACTTGTTGTTAAACCTGAAGTCTGCTAAAATGATGCATGCCAATTTGTTTGTTTCTTAGTATTGATTAGCTATTTGGGTTTTTTTCTTCCTAATAATGGGACTATAGGATCAAATGAAATGAACTAATTTTTCAAGTTCTTTAGTGTATGGTATTGGTGTTTTTAATAGGGATTGCATTAAATTTGCAGATTGCTTTGGATAGTATATATCCAGCAAAGAACATGATATGTTCTTCCACTTACTAATGTCTTCTGCTATTTCTTTTCTCAGGGTTTCAGAGTTCTCATTGTAGAGATCCTTTCCATCCTTTGTTAGGTATATTCCGAAGTATTTAACTTTTTTTGAAGCTACTGTGAATGGAATTGTGTCTTTGAGGTATCACTTAACCCCAGTGAGAATGGCTCAAATCACTTAGTCCCAAAGCCGCAGATGTGGTATGGGTGTGGAGAAGAGAGGACCCTCATACACTAGTAATACAGCCTTTTTGGAGAGAAGTCTGAGAATCTTCAAAGAACTCAAATTAGACCTCCTATTTGATACTGTAGTCCCATTACTAAGCATAGACCCAGAAGGAAAAAAATCCATTTTACCCTTAAATGTTTATAGCTGCTCAATTCACAATCACAAAGATGTAGAAATAACCTGAGTGTCCATCACCCCATGAATGGATTAATAACCTGTGGTGTGTGGACACCATGAAATGCTACTCTGCCATAAAAAAGATGGAGACATTACATTTTTTCTGTTTACCTGGATAGAGTTGAAGAACATTCTCCTTAGTAAAGTAAGATTTCTCCAGAATGGAAAAACAAGCATCCCATGTACTGAATACTAATTTGAAACTAGTAGATGAACAATGACAACCCCACAAGTGAGGAAAACCACAATTAAATTCAGGTAGAGGGGAGGGGGGAAGGGAGAGAAGTGGCTCAGTAAGCTCCCACCTACGAGTACAATGTCGGGGTATATGGTCCACTCCTGGGTGAAGGACTCAGATGCACTCAGTACAATGTCGGGGTGTACGGTCCACCTCCTGGGTGAAGGATTCAGATGCAACTCATCACAATGTAGGGGTGTATGGCCCACCTCCTGGGTGAAGGACTCAAATGCAACTCGGACTTTTCCTAACAAACGTCAATAGTGTAACTAATCCTATGTATCCTTATATTAATCCTAAATGTAAAACAAAAAGGAAAACTTCTGTTCATGTCTTTTGTATACTTGAAGGGGTTGATTTTTTTCTTGCTGGTTTGCTTGAGTTCATTGTAATTTCTGATTAGTAGTCTTTTCTCCCATTCTGTAGATTGTCTGCTTTCTCTATTTTTCTATTTCCTTTCTTGTACAGAAGCTTTATCATTTACCTATATACTTGAGTATAAGCCGAGTTTTTTCAGCATAAAATTTGTGCCAAGTTTGGGTTTTTCGGCACAAATTTTGTGCTGAAAAAACTTGGCTTATACTCGAGTATATACGGTACTTAAGTCCGATTTTAAAAAAAATTTTTCTTGTTACTATGATTGCCATGGGGGTCATTTTCCGTGAATTCTTTGCCTAGGCCAGCATATTAAAAAGCTTTGCTACATTTTCTTATGAATTCTTAGAGTTTCATGCCTTACATTTACATTTAAGTCTTTTATTCATCTTGAATTAATTTTTTTTAGTGGAGGGAAATGTAGTTCCTGTTTCATTCTTATGCATGGGGCTATCCAGTTCTCCCACCCTATTTATTGAATATGGATTCTTCTCCCCAGTGTATTTTGTTGTTTGCTTTCTCAAAGATCAGTGCTGTATGTGGATGGCTTTATATCTGGGTCCTGTTCTGTCCCATTGGTGTTTATGTCTAGACTGTGATTAGTACATAGAAATGCTATTGACTTGTGTACATTAATTTTGTAACTTGAAATATCACTGAATTTATGTCTCAGTTCGGGGAGTCTTCTGGTGAAGTTTTTAGGGTTTTGTAGGTAGAAGATCGTATCACTGCCAAACAGGGATAGTTTGACCTTCTTTTTCCCAAATTGATGTCCTTGATTTTTTTCTCTTTCCTGATCGCTGTGCTAGGACTTTCAGTATTATGTGAAAAGAAGCGGTGACCGTCGGCATCCCTGTCTTACTCTGGTTAATGCTTCCAGCTTTTCCTCACTCAGTATGATGTTCTCATATAGGGCTTTCATTATTTGAGGTATATTCCTTCCATGCCTAGGTTGTTGACTTTTTTTTTTTTTTTCTTGAAAAGCTGCTGGATTTTATTGATTAATTTTTTGATGTGTTATATTATGATGCACTGTATGTGGTGAGTCACGTTTATTGATTTATCTATATAGAACTGTTGCTGCTTCCTTGCAATGAATCCTACTTGAACAAGATGGATTTTTTTGATGTGTTGCTGAATTAGGTTTGCTACTATTCTGTTGAAATACGTGCTTCTGTGTTCATAAGGCATATGGTTCTAGTGCTCTTGTCCAGATTGTCGCTGCAGAGGTGGACGTCTCTTGGCCACTTTTGACTTTGTCCATGAGAGCAGTGTCATGCAGGCTGCTTCTAGTCTTCCATCTGGGCACTCTCTCAGAATATTTTTATATAGTAGAAAACCAGCCTTGAAGTCCACCTTATTATTTTGGGAAATGCTATTCCATATTATTTGATTCCTCCATATCTCATATTCCATCTCTAAGTTTTAGGACCTGAAAGCAGATGGGGGAGGATGTGTATTATGTTAGGTGAGACGAGAACAGGGCCAGTACCAGGTAGTACACACCAAGGGAGCACTGTCAATGCAATGGCATCTTTTCCCCCTAACAGTCGCAGGACACTTAAGTGACACACTTGTCTCTCTTCTTTTAATTTGGTGCTATCTGTTCTGCTTATCTGCTGCTATAAAATAAGCTACATTGATAAAACCAAAGCAGTTAATTTATTTTGCTCAAAAATCTGAACTCAGGTGGTTCTCACTTGGAGTCTTTCATATGGATATAATCAGAGATGGGTGGAATCATCTAGAAGGCTTCTTCATTTATAGGTAGTCATTCTTCATGATGGCCTTGGGGTAATGGACTTGTTACATGGCGGCTGAAAACAAGCGTCCAGAGATAAACAGATCTCCTGGCCTTTTCTAAACTAGCCTCAGAAGTCAGGCAGCACTGCTTCCACCTGAACTGTATTTGTCTATTTGTCTAAGCACAGTGGCTGAGCCACGTTCAAGTGATGAGGACATAGACACCACCTTAATTATGGGAATGATATTGTGGAATTTGTGGAAACATCACATGTATTATGTGATATATCACCACATCAGATGAATGTGAGAAGGAAGAGAGAGGAAGTTATCTGACAAAATACAAAAAGAAAATGAATTTTTATCTGGTAGAGACTGAACATTGCCTGAAGAGACTACTCTCATTTTTTGACCAAAATAAACGGCAGCTGGATTAGATATTTTTCTTTTCCCATCCTTATTTCCAATTAGACAGTATTGGTGGGAAGTGGAAGTTGAGAGAGAACAGGAATAGGTCAAGTTAATCATATATTACATGAAAAAATACAATTTCAATAATATTTACTGTGCAGATATTAAGAAAGATAATGTTGTATCAAGCAATAATTGGGACATAGCTTCTTGTGGGTATAAAGCGTTTCTGATACAACACTCCAGAAATTTAGTGAGTTTAAGAGCCCCTTATGGGACCTTCACCCAGATAACTGTCAATCTGAAGGGAAATCATTTTATCTAGTCCAGCTATAAGTATTATAATCCTTATGCAGACATTCTATTTCTTTTATGATCCAACCTAAACTTAATTATGTCACTACATTTTTTCCAAATAAAATGTTTTTTACCTAAGGAAAACTATCCATTGACCTCTCAGAGCTTCCTTCTTTCTGGCAAATCTGAAATAAAACAAGGATATTTATTTGTAATTGATTAATCTGAACTTGTATAACAATGTTAAATAGGGAATTCTTAAAAGTTTCAAATAATCGCGGCACCTGTGGCTCAAAGGAGTGGTGCTGGCCCCATATGCCGGAGGTGGTAGGTTCAAACCCAGTCCCAGCCAAAAACTGCAAAAAAAAAAAAAAAAAAAAAGAAAAAGTTTCAAATAATCCATTTCATGAAAAATATATCATCAGAGCAAGTTGGAATTATATAATAAACCAATCTAAAAAGATAGTCAAAGAAAGTCATTTTATGGACTCAAAACAACCAAAAAAACTGCATTAACAAATAATGAATAGATTAATGGGAAAATTATAGAGGAAATTAGGAATAATTTGACCTGAGTAACAAAAAATTGTAAGATAAACATAATTTAATACTTAGAAGTAAAATGTGGTCTCAAAATAATTACTTACAAACTTGTTAAATATCTAAGAAAATGAAAATAGAATTATACAATCTATTTAGCTCACATTCTGGGCACTGGAGCCAAGGGCTCCCTGCATGTCTTAAGTGAGTCTGTGCAGCTATAACAAGATATCACAGGCTGAGTAATTATTTATATATATAAATAATTATATAAATAATATATATCAGGGTTTTAGGTTTTTTTTTTTCCCAATTCATGGGCCTAGATCATGGTACTGACATGTAATGTGAAATGTTAGCATATCACACAGTATCAGTAGATTTAACTTTACAGGACTGGAGAAAGTGAATGATACAAAAGTGGATGATACAAAGTGCTGAAGGAAAAAAAGGAAACTGTCAACCAGAATCTTTGTGTTTCAGAAATGAAGGAGAGATAAGGACTTTCTGAGATAAACAAAAGCTGAAGGAATTAGGAAAAGAACAAATTAAGCCCAAAGCCCAGGACCTGATGGCTTCATTCCTGAATTCTACCAAATATTTAAAGAAAAACTAATACTAGTCCTTCTCAAACTCTTCCAAAAATTGAAAAGCAGAGAATACTTCAATACTCATTTTACAAAGCCAGCATTACTGTGATATCAAAGTCAGACAAAGACACTAAAGAAAAGAAAATTATGGGTCAATACACCTGATGAACAAAGATGCAGAGATCCTCACTGAACACCAGTGATCTTAGTTCAAAAAGAGTGCTGAAAGGATTAGTTGTATTTCTGGGAGGAAAGGATAGTCCAACATACACAATCAATAAACGTGTTAACCTGTTAACCACATCAACAGTGTGAAAGGCAAAAGCCATATGATCATGCTAATGCAGAAAAAGCATTTAACAAAATTGAACAGCATTTCATGATTAAAAACTCTCAACAAATTAGTTATGAAGTAATATACATCAACACATTAAGGGCGGTTTATAACAAACCCACAGCTAACATTTTACTCAAGGATGAAAATTGGGAAGCTATTCCCCTAAGATAAAGGGTAAGACAAGGATGTTCATTCTCACCACTTCTACTCAACATAATGCTGAAAATCCCAGCCAGAGCAACAGGCAAGAGAAAGAAATGAAGGGCATCCCAATTAGAAAGAAGAAATAAAATTATCTGTGTCACAGATGATATAATCATACACATAGAAAACCCTAATGACTCAACTAGGAAACTAGTAGAACTAATAAAGAATTCAGTAAATTTTGCAGGGTACAAAATCGGCATGCACCTATTAACAGTGTTTCTACACACTAGCAGCAGATTAGCTAAAAAAGGAATCAAGATAAATCCATTTATGATAGTTATAAAAAAAAACTTATGAATAAATTTAACCAAGGAGGTGAAATACCTGTACATTGAAAGCTATCAAACATTGATGAAGGAAATTGAAAAAGATAAATAAATGGAAATTTATTGTTTGGAAGCATTACTATTGTTAAAATGTCCCTACTACATGTAGGAATCTATAGGTTCAGTGTAATCACTATGAAGATTCCAATGTCATTTTTCACATTAATAAAAAAAATTCTAAAATTCACATGAAACCACAAAAGACTCCAAGTAGCCAAAGCAGTATTCATAAAAAGAAATAAGTCTTGAGGCATCACGCTGCCTGATTTTAAAATACACTACCATGCTCTTATAATCAAAACAGTGCACTGTCAGAAAAACAAGTAGTTAAATGGAGTAGAATAAAGATTCCAGAAATAAATTCATGCATTTATGGTCATTTGGTTTTTATTAAAATAATGCTAAAAAACAATGGGGAAGGAACAGTCTTTTTAATAAATGGTGCTGGAAACTGAATATCCATATGCACAAGAATGAAAGTAGATCCTTATCTTCTATATAGACCAAAAACAATTCAAAAATGTATTGAAGGCTTACGTTTAAGACGCGAAACTAAAAATACAGGAGAAAAGTCCCATGACCTTGGTCTGGGAATGATTGTTTTTTATATAACTACAAAACGAAAAATAGATCAGAAAAAGCTCCCACATGAAAAGAACCAATCAACAGAATGAAGAGACAACCTATAGAAAATGAGGAAACTGTTATTTGCAGATCCTACATTTGATAAAGGATTAAAATCCAAATGTATAACAAACCGAAACCACTGTTAAAGTGACTTTAACATGAGGTCTTTAGCTCGAAGTTTTCCCTGTGACAATGTTCTAATTTTTGGACTCAGGTCTTTGGATGACCTCATGGCTATCTCCCTCATTTCCTAGAGGTCTTTACTCAAATACCACTCATCAGTCTTTTTTATCTTATTTAAAACAGCAATCTCTTCCTCACCATTACCCTTCCCATCCCTCTTATATTATAGTTAGGGTTCTCCAGAGAACCCAGAGAAACAGAACAGAACAAATAGAACCAACTTCTCTCTCTCTGATCTTGAGAGGGAGAGATTTTAAGGAATCAGCTTGTGTGGTGGTTGTGACGGAAGCCTGAGATCAACAAGACAGATTGGCAGTCTGGAGACCAGAGCAGAGTTGTTGCTATCATGAGTCCAAAGGCAGTTTAGAGGCAAAATACTTTCTTCCTCTGGGGCCTCAGATTTTTTTAATCTTAAGGCCTTCAACTGATTGGATAAGGCTCACCCACATTATGGCACATAATCTGCTTTATTCTAAATGTATTGTTTTTTGTTTGTTTGTTTGTTTGTTTGAGACAGAGCCTCAAGCTGTCACCCTGGGTAGAGTGCTATGGTGTCACAGCTCACAGCAACCTCAAACTCTTGGGTGCAATTGATTCTCTTGCCTCAGCCTCCCAAATAGCTGGGACTACAGGCACCCACCACAATGGTCAGCTATTTTTGTTGTTGTTGTAGTTGTCATTGTAGTTTTAGCTGGCCCCGGCTGGGTTCGAACCTGCCAGCTTTGGCGTTTGTGGCTGGTTCCCTACCCACTGAGTATGGGTGCCACCTAAATCTATTGATTTAAATCACATTTTATCTAAAAGAAACCATCACAGCCACATCTAAACTGGTGTTTGACCAAAACTCAGGAAACACAGCCTAGCCAAGCTGACGCATGAAGTTAACTGTCACCTTTTTCATTCTGCTTCCGTATGTATTTCTAACAACACTCATTATCTAATTTCACATAATTGTTATTAGTTTACTGTCTGTCTTCCTCTACAAATAAATATGATTCTTTAGGATGGGGCTTTGCTTGTCCACTACTGTGAACCTATAGTATGGAACAATGCCTGGCCAACAGTAGGTTCTCTGAAATAAATATTTGCCAAATACGTAACAAAATGTTATCCATTCTGTTGAATACCACCGAAATGCCTTGGCCACAGTCATCAAACTATCATGTGGTACAATCGAGAAAAAAAAAAACATCTAGTTTAGGCCAATAATATGATTTCTTAATTCACAAGGGGTGATGATTATATAAAGGGTATATTATTTATATTTTGTTTTACGTAAGTTTCACTCTGTGTATCAAGCATCTTTAATTTTTATCACAGAATAAAGATTCAATAAAATATCTTACTATAGGATTTAGAGAAAGAGACAAAACTCTGTAAATTAAATATTATGACTCTGTTACAGACTGAAAAAGCTGATTCCTAGAGAAGATGAACAAGATTTTTAACAAAAGACTTATTTCTTTCTATATTCACTATGTATAACATTGCTTTTCGGTATATCTTTTATAAAATGTCTTGTGTAAAAGAATCACAAGAAAATTGAGTTTTCCATTTTCAGAAAAATAAAACATTAATTAAGGTCTCAATTTCTGTTGCGTAAGTCTTTTTCATTCCCTTCTGAGCAAACACAAAATAACTATAACACAGGTATTTAGCATTTTCCATGCCCTTTATTAAGCACAATAGTCTAGAACAGAAATTGTGCTTAGTTTTTCAAGCAGCTAATCTTCTCTTAGCACTGAGTAAGCAAACTAATAAATAATATAACTAAAATGTCTGATTTATAGTATCCTTCAAACTCTTTACCTCCAATGATTTCTGGAATTCTGTTTTATTTATTTATTTAGACAGAGTCTCACTTTGTCATTCTTGGTAGAGTGTCGTGGCATAATAGCTCACAGAAATCTCAAATTCTTGAGCTCAAGCAATTCTCTTGCCTCAGCCTTCCAAGCAGCTTGGACTACAGGCACCTGCCACAATGCCCACTATTTTTTTAGAGATGAGGTCTCGCTTTGGCTTTGGCTCAGGCTGGTCTTGAACTTATGAGTGTGCCATCAGTTCATTTGACTATATTTGAACATCAAACATCTATCTCACGTCTTTGTTTGCTTAAATTAGAGTTTTGTTAGGTAACTGATTTGTGGGTTCATTTTCAGATAGCATTAGCATGTGGACCAAATAATGAAATAACAAGTTTGGTGATGAAGAAAATTGTTGATAACGTATCTACACAGTGATTAGATCTCTTCTTTTCAGAAATATGTTGGCACAAATTACTGTACCCCTGAAAAGACTATATAGATAAAGAGATTCTTCAAGCTTGACGCATCGACCAATTCATTCCTGTTAGAGGAGTGGCTGTGTGACGTGATTCTAATTTTGCTATCAATAGGAGACTGAATTGCACTTAAGGAGAAATGTAGACAAGGAAAATGTCGTTCTCAAGACTTATTCTTTTCCAAATAATAGAGGCTCAATGCAAACACGTTAAAGAAAACCCCAAATATATTTGCTGACATACTGAAAATATTCCAGGTGCTCAATTTAAGTCACCAGAATTCTTCTCTCTCATTTTTATTTCCTGCATATGGCATCACGCTCATGAAGAAAAGCTCTTTCCTTATAGCGACATGTCTGCTAGCAGCTGCCTACTGTCATTTTGACAACTTCACACTACCAGCAAAATGACGTCCCTCTCTTTTCAAGAATTTCAGCTGTCAAGTCACACTGTGTAACCCTGACTTCTTGGTATTTCCAGAGAGAGGAAATATACTGACTGGCCAACGTGGGCCAGGTACCCATTCCTGAAGTGCGGGTTAGGGGCTGGATAAGGGTTGTTAGAGAGAATGGGGCATAGATTGTGCCAACCTAAATGATAAGTAGTAAGTGTGTGCAAGAGGTAGTTTGCAAAGAAGACTGAAACGTCCTGAATAGGTGAAAATCACCAGGTGTGTATTACATTCCTTTCATGCTGCTTGACACTTAGAGCAGAAATGATTGAAGAAAGGGGGTTGGAAGGCGAATAGAAAAAGAGAACCTGGACCTTCTACTACAATGATCAGGAGGTGTCGGGGAAAGCAGGATGATAGCAGTTCAGCAATGAGAGGAGGAAGTGAAATTTTCACAGGAACGACTTTCCGTTTCATTCAATGGAAACACGGGTTTCCTCTTTTCCGATGACACCAGTTGGTTCTTCAGTATAGCTAATGAATGTGTTAGCCCAATTATTTGAGCTTCTGTTACTGCTTGTAGTTTTATGGTCCAGAGAGTATTTCTAGTTTTTTGGTATTGTTTAGGTAAAACTTAAGCAATCTTCATCTCTCTGTCTCCTAATATCATGAGAAGAAAGCCAGTCCAGTAGACACATGTGCATATGTAATCTCTAAGGACAGCAGGCGTTTACTGGGCAAGTAGAGCAAACTCAGGGAGGAGATGAACGTGTCTGGCTAGTTGTGTTATTCAGCACTCACAGCCGTGTTTCTTTTCTCTGCGGAGCTGAGAAGCTGACAGACGCCATCGACTCCATGCTGGTTGCTGCGGCACGCTAGCTCCTTGTAAACAAATTTTCATTTCTATTTTTTAAGTACAATTCTTTTTGCTTCTGAGCTTGAAGCCCATTTCTTTACTAGTTCATATTTGTCTCTTTCATACGTACCAAAGTACTCCTCTAATTTGGTAGAAAATAGTACAAAGAGAAGAGAATGAACAATTCTAACAAAGCAAGAAGTTCAGCCTCTCACATGTTTTGTTTACCCTGCCTTGTAAGTCTTAGCAAGTCACTTGGGAAAATAGCGGTATATTTTCTTTATATATTATCAACATCTTGCTTAATTTTGTTAGTACATATGAAGAGTAACTACATATAGATTTAATTTAATTTTGACATCATTCTCAGGGTACTTAGTAAATATGATCAAATATTTGTGTAAAATGTGTTATTTATACAGAATTTTATTAAATATTTTTACAGAGGTCATTTTTATATTCAATAAGATTTTAAGAGCCTGAGACTTTTAGTGGTTCAGGCTATGTCATATTAGAATATAAGACCATTTAAATACTGAAAATGGTTTTATTTTATATATGCGTATTTAATCAGGTAGAAGCTAAGTAATTACTTTGATTGCATATTCATAGTTGCTACTGATTTATTAAAAAGAAGAAAGTTGCTGATATAATAGTTTGTTCATAACAACACTGAAGTATTTTGGTGTGACTTCATTACCAGCCAGCTGTTTGACCTCAAGCAAGATAGCTAATTTCATGTTTTTCGTAAAAGTTAGATCATATAATTTCTGTATATCTGAAACTCAACATTTCTAATATATTAGAAATGAAAATGTCTTTCATAATATTATTTCATCTGCCTCTAACTACAATGGGATTTAAATAATCATGATTTGATAAATGTCAAGAATATTTAAAATAAAAACAAAGTGTGTAAATTGAAAAGAGTTTCTCCTGAATTTCTGGTGTCATTTGGAAGTTGTTTTCTGCATAAGAGAACAGCTACGGAATTAGTAGCTTATAGATATTATGCTTTGTAGTAATTCCTTCTCCCCTTGGTACCGCCAAATTTAAATTATGTAATTTGTGAATACAATTGGAGCTACTATTTTTAGATCCAGCTGAAAACAAACCAATGCCTGAAAAAATAATGGCATTCATTTTGAAGATTTTAGCCAAGGTTTTGACTTTATTTCTGTATAGTCCCAAACCATATACAAAATTCCAGAGACTTCTGTCTTCCCGAAAGATGGTTCAGTCTTATACTGACAATGTCTAGACTTCCCTGTGACAAAATGACCTGGTCCTCATGTGAGATGTTATCTCATTTCTCAATCATCTCCACATGCTCATGGCAGGAAAAAACAGCACAGCTAAAAAGGGCAATTTATATGGTCTGTCATTTTTGGTACTTATTTATCTTCAAAATATTTGTAAAAGATGCAGGCTAGTCAAGGTGAGGAGAGTGATTATCTCTTACTCATATTTTTGACCTAAAATAGTTCTTGGTTTTTAGTCTGATTCTGTTGTGAGTATTGTTCTAAAGAAGGCTGACGTTGATTGATAATTTATCCATAAGAACTTGATATAACTAAAGACATTATAGAGCAATAGTGCACATGAATCACTTTTCTAAACCATTCCATATTCTAATACAAAATCATTCTTAAGGAAGAGTTACCCCAGTACCGATTGACTTAAAAATGATTCTTTAACCTTTTATTCAATTTCCTCATGGTTATATCATGTTTTAAGCTGATTTCAGAGCAGGAAAAAACGTTCACAAAGTTTGCATGTTTTTTATATTTGAGTAATTTATGAATTTCAGAGTCTATCTGAGATAAATTTAATATACTCAATAAATGATTTTGGGACCATTTTTCCTCTTCATTTCAGATAATACAATAAAAGAACTGTGATATTCATCTTTGTATACTTGACTTATTTTTAAACAAAAATTCATAGTATTTTTGTTGGCTGATCAAGGGAACAAAGATTTCAAGTGGAGTTTCAATAATGTTACTCATATTACATTTGCCTTTAATTATTGCTGTTACTTTCAGTGTTTGTGGATTTTGAGTCTTTCCAAGATTTTCACAAAATTTAAAAATCAGGTATGATTAGGGCAGCACCGTGGCTCAGAGGAGTAGGGTGCCAGCCCCATATGCTAGAGGTGGCAGGTTCAAACCCAGCCCCGGCCAAAAACTGAAAAAAAAAAAAAAAAAAAAAATCAGGTATGATTAATGATATAAATTGACATCAGCTCAAGAAGTTCCTCCCATTAGCCCATTAGCCCTTTCCTTAGCATTGGTACTATCCGAGGCTCAGCCCTTCCTGTGTCCTGCTTCACTCCTTATATAAACTTTTCCAGGCGTTCCTCTTGGCCTCCAACACTTTTTCTTCTATTTCTTTTTGTCTGTCATTGTTGCCATATTTATCTTCTTTATGACTGCTTTTATGATGCCTCTTCCTTCTTAGAAGCTGTGCTTACTTCCCACCTGTTAAGTCCATTCAGCTCAGCTGGGCTGAGCTGGGCAGCCTCACCCCACCTCTCTTGTCTCACTCTTCTGTGCCCTGTTGTCATAGACCTTCCTGTCCTCTCCATCCCACCATTAGGCCAGTGTGCCATCATTTATCTGGTTTACTGAGAATGTTCCTTTCTCTGAAATTCTGTTATAGAAAACGTCTTTTTTTCCTTTGGAATTTGATTAAAACTATACTAAAACTATACTATGACAATTCATTTGACACAATAATATATTTTATAGTAACTTTTAGATTATAATATGTGGTATCTTTTATCCTGTCTAAATATTAAGCTCCTTGAGAGGATATAGAACCTTTTCCCAAAGATCTAGCTGTGTAATTAGCAGATTTTGAGATGTCTGATGAATCAATTAAATCAAAGCAGTGGATTGAGATTTTGGGGAAGGGGAGGGAGAAGGGAGGGAAGGGGTGGGTAGGTTGATGGAGGGATAGTAGGGGTACTACACCTATGGAGCACATTGCAAGTACAAATTGGATCTATCGGGTATGGAACACAAATGTCTTAATGCTGTAATTGGATAAATGAGGTGAAAACTATGTTGATCAGTAGGATGTAAGTACTCCAATTTGTACAAATAATCAACACATGAAATCCCATAAAGGCATAAATGTATTTATGATCTATGTACTGACAATAAAAAAATAAAAATAAAAATCACTGTATTAT
This sequence comes from Loris lydekkerianus, assembly GCA_963574355.1. Classification (NCBI taxonomy): domain Eukaryota; kingdom Metazoa; phylum Chordata; class Mammalia; order Primates; family Lorisidae; genus Loris; species Loris lydekkerianus. Next base: position 49,225 of record CAUYPK010150707.1, on the reverse strand, counting down.
GCATAGAGAAAACACTAAAAAGATCGACAGGAAAATGTAATAACTCATTCATTTGTTTGACAAATATTTGTGAGGTGTTTACCCTGGAACTCTGGATTATTTTTGAAAGCCGAGGAAGCTTAGATTTTAATTTCAAGTGTAATCATTGCTTTTAAGCAAGGTATGTCACTGATAAGATCATACTACTATTTTTAGAAGATTTCTCTGACTTCTATTTTTTTTTTGTTTGTTTTGAGACAGAGTCTCCCTTTGTCACCCTCTGTAGAGTGTTTTGGCATCACAGCTCACAGCAACCTCAAACTCCCGGGCTCAAGCAATTCTCTTGCCTCAGCTTCCCAAGTAGCTGGGATTATAGGCACCCACCACAATTCCCGGCTATTTTTTAGAGACCAGGTCTCGCTCTTGCTCAGACTGGTCTTGAACCTGTGAGCTCAGGCAATTCAACCACCTTGGTCTCCCAAGTGTTGGGATTACAGTTGTGAGCCACCACACCCAGCCTCTGACTTCTATTTTTTAAGAAGGAATAGGAGGGAAGGAGACAATTGCAGTGGTGTAGAGAATAGGTTATTGAGACTTTGACCAGGAGAGAAAGAAGGAGACATTCAGGAAGTATTTTGGAGGTTGACAAAACAGTAGTTAGAGAGCGATCAAGGGTAAGACTTCAGGAAAAGTCTTGAATGGGAATGGGGGTTTGAGGAACGGTTCTATCACTTCATCAGCTAGGGGTTTGGAGGGGAATTATAATAGTATTTCTGGCTGTTTCCATTAAATTTGTGATCTTGGCAAAGCATCCAATTAGAGGTGTAGAATAAGGCACTTTAATTTGGGGTTCTCAGTGATAGGAGATTTCAGTACTGGAGATAAACATTTAGAGGCTATTGTTACGTAGGTTATATTTATAGCCATGGAACTAAAAGAGATCACTTTGGAAGATAGTATAGCAAAAAAATAGATGAGGGAAAAGGAAATTTTATTAAAGATCTAGAGGAAAAAGAGCTACAAAAAGTTTTATGAGGAACATCACAGTCAAAAGAAGGAGAAAAACCAATTGTTGTCATCTGCCTTTGCTCAGGGTGCCATTATAAATGCCATAAACTGGGTAACTTATAAACAAAAGCTATTTATTTGTATAGTTCTAGAAGCTGAGACGTCTAGAATCCAGGTGTCAGAGGTTTTTTGGTTTTCGTTTTGTTTTGTTTTTTGGTCTGGGTGGGGCCTGCTTTGTGGTTCATAAAAGGCACTTTTTTACCCTGGGCTCTCATGGCGGAAGGAAGAAGCAGCTAGCTTTCTCTGGTCACTATTCCTATTTATAAGGGCTGAAATGTTTCCTTATTCCCCCAGTGAAAATTAGAATTTGTTCCTAGCCTCAAAATATTTTTTGTAAAAATAGCAACCTTCTAATTTCTACTACAATTTAGATAAGTTCCCAGAGAGGATTATGTTTTAATTAATTGTTTATCCTCAGTGCAGGGTCTAGCACAGTATTTGATCAGTAGAATGAGTTGAATGAACCTCATATTTCTGATCTTTTATGAGATTATGAACTTCTAACAAGATGGAACCATGTATTATGCAGCTCTGTATTTCTGGAATCTATGTTGTGCACCTTTCATCAGGATATTTATTGAGAAACTATGAAGTGACACATTTAGTTATAGGTAGTTACAGTTAAACAGTGGAGAAGATGTGTAGTTATAGGTGGTTATAGTTAAACAGCGGAGAAGATGTGTAGTCATAGGTGGTTATAGTTAAAATTATAAATTATTTTATATTTTTATAATTATGATTTTAAATTTTAATTTTTCTGAAAATATTATTAGCAATGGGAGCCAAAAAACATACTACAAAATGTAAGATAAAATGAAAAATTGAAAGGATTTTATAAGGAAAAGATTTCTTGAGCAAGAGGCAAAGGGTTTGGGTTAAGGACTTTGGTTGTGGGTGCTTTGCTGTTAACTTGCGATATGGCCTTTGCCCGATGAGTTTAACTTAAGAGCCTCGGGTTCCTCATTTGTGAATTGAGGATGTGATAATCGATTTCTGAGCTCTCATCCAATATAAGTATTAAATTTATGTGATTATTTAATCTAAATGGAATGGTACTTGGTTGGAGTTATGTAAAAAAAAAAAAAAAAGCCTAATTCGACTATTCTGTAGACAGTCCCAATAAGTTACTGGTTATTTTCTCATATTCTAAATTTATGATTGTCTCATATAGGAATGAGAGTGTCAGAGAAGTAGGCAAGAATGCAAACAACAGTGCTGAATTGCAGAAAAACTTTCCACAAGATGAGCCTTTATCTAAAAACATAAAGAAAAATAAATAGCTAGTGGGGAAAGGAGGATAAAATAAGATGAGGCATTTTTATTTCTATCTAATGTTATGCATTTATATTTTGGCTCTGACTAGCAGGAAGAAGGTTGGATTGATGTAGACTCAGGAAAGCTGAACTTCCTTTCTGAAAAATTCTCTTAGAATGTCACATTTCTAAAAATCATAAAATCAATTATCCATCTTTTAACAGTGAGAAATTTTAGTAGATCTATTTTATTATTTTACTTTTATTTGATACAAAATGGTTTCTAATAAATTTGCATCAAGCAATATCTGTGATTTTTTTCTTTTCCTGTGCTCAACCTTCTTGAGAGAGTTCGCATTGTTGATGGAAAGGCTACCGTTGCCATTTCCCCAAGTATACAGCTATCAGTGGCTTTTACTGGGAATGAGAATTCCTGGACAAAAGCAAAAACTTATTACGTAGTCTGAAATAGGCAGGCAAGTAGCTTACACAGTAAGCAATCTTTCCAGGTTGATTTTTCTGTCATGATGTTGGGCTTTCTCTAGCATTCATGACGTGAAATCTTTATCTTGAGAAATCTTTGTTAAGAGTAAACAAACAGAAAGTATTTAGTGTGTGTTATTTTCTCATGATGCCCTTAATGTAGCAGTAGGCCTATAACATGTTTTATCTTCCATGGTTATATGACTAAACATTTTGAAAGGAGTTGATTCTGTAAATACATTTTAAAGGTATATAAAGTTAACTCACATTCAAAATCATATATTTTCCTTGAATTATTTTTATTTTTAAATGGTTACCAAAATGCAAAATCACACAAAAAAAACATGAACATTTACTTTTAGATTTTCAGTAGAAACTTTAATAAGGTAATGACTTTGATTCATTGTACTTTGTGGGCTTAGTCAACAGAACAGGGGAGTTGTATAATCATTCTAAATCTCTTTTAAAAGGATGAATTGAAAAGTTTATTATTGTAAAATTATGACCTGTTTCAAACTTTATGGTACTTTTTTTTAAATTGCAGAATATATGGGGTACACATGTTTTAGTTACATGAATTGCTTTTGTACAGTTTGGGGCAGAGTTATAAGCGTGTCCCCACCTGTGTAGTGTGCATTACATCCATGAAGTGTGTGTTTACGTTCCCTGTGTGCTCCCCTCCACCTGACCTGTTTGCTTTCCACTGAGTTTTGCTATCAAATGTGCACGTGGGTGTTGATTGGTTAGTTCCAATTTAATAGTGAGTACATGTGGTGTTTGTTTTTCCATACTTGTGAACTTCACTTAGAAAAATGGTCTCCATTTGCATCCAGACATTAGTTTACCATTTTTTATGACTGGGTGGTACTCCAGGATATATATAATCATACTTTATTGATCCACTCATGTATTGATGGGCTTTTGGTTTTTTCTGCACCTTTGCACTTGTGAATTGTTGTGCAGTAAACATTAAGGTGCACTTGTCTTTTTGATAGGATTACTTTTTTCCTTTGGGAAAATATCCAATAGTAGGATTGGTTGGTCAAAAGGAGGTCTATTTTTGGTTCTTTGCGGTATCTCTGTAGAGATTGTACAAGTTTGCAGTCCCACCAACAGTGTAAAAGTGTTCCTTTCTGCATCCACACCAGCACTTGTAATTTGGGGATTGTTTGATAACTCTCACTGGAGTTAAGGTGATACCTCATTGTCATTTTGATTGCCTCTCCTTGATGATTAGAGATATTGAGAATTTGTTCTTATATTTATTGTCCATTAGTCTATCTTCTTTTGAAAAGCTTCCGTTCATGTCTTTTGCCCACTTTTAAAGAAGTAGTTTGATTTTTGTCTTGCTGATTTGCTTGAGATCTTTACAGATTTGGGTTATCAGCCTTCATCAGATGTATAATAAAGGAATATTTTCTCCCATTCTGTTCCCTCTGTTGATTGTTTCTTTGGCTGTGCAGTAGCTTCTGAATTTAATCAGGTCCCATATGTTAATTTTTGTTGTTGCTGTGATTGCCTTTAGGGTCTTCATAAATTCTTTGCCTAGGTTGATGTCTATGAGAGTTTTTCAAACATTTCCTACTAGAATTCTTATAGTTTCATGTCTTAGGTTTAAGTCAGTTATCCGTTGTGAATTAATACCTATGAGTGGTGAGAGATGCAGGTCCTCTTTTAATTTTCTACATGTGACTATTCAATTTTCTCAGAACCAGTTATTAAGTAGGCAATCTTTTCCCCAGCGTAAGTTATTGTCTCCTTTGCCAAAGATCACATGGTAACATAAGGATGGTTTTATGTCTGAGTTTTTTGCACTGATCCCTTGATCTTTCTCTCTGTTCCTGTGCCAGGATCAAGCTGTTTTGGTTACTAAGGCTTGTTCTATAGCTTGAAGTCTGGTAAAGTGATGCAATGATTGGTAAGTCACATAATTACAATGAAACTAATGTTAAAAAACTATTTTAAGTAAATGTCAAGTGCAAAATGTCCTTCGTGAAGCTAATTCTAGTTAATTTTCCGAACAGTATATCTGGAACTGAGGAACTTTTGTCTAAAATGACTGATTTTGAAGTGACTTTGAATATTCATTATCGCATTTGGTTCCTCTAGACATTTTCCTGATTTTTGACTCATGTCCTTTTTAAGGAAGTTATAGGAAATTGTGTCATTGAAGTTCATATTTTATATTTCTTCCATTCAAATGCTGTAGTCTTCTTGCTACAAAATTACCTCTTCCAATACCAATATTCATTTTTTGTTTGTTTGTGCAGTTCTGCAGAGGATTCCCCCAGTCCTAAGTCCTCACCTTTAATCTACAAGACAGTCATCACTGAACTTACTTAATTATCAGTCCCATCTATTGACCTTCATTGAGCATCTTCTCACTTGAAGGGAACAATGCCCAGGGAACACAATGGTGAGAGTCTCTGCTGTCCCAGAATCACTGTACTTTTGTTCTTCATTTATTTTTTTATTCAACAAATATTTTTTGGACACTATTTTATGTCAGGAAAATACTAAGTGATAAGGATTTTAAAAAATGCAAAGCTCAGCCTAGAGCCATAAACAGATAATTTCAGCTTCATGAATTAAATGCAATTATGATAAAGGTTACAGAAGAGGTTTTGGAAGATCGATGGGGATGGAAAATCAAGGAAAAGTTCTGCATTATTTAGTTCTTGCCTGTGATTTCAAGCTGATTATCTTGATTTGTGTTTCCTTAGAAGTTGATCTTGAGACAATGATTCAAGTATCAGCAATTTATTTGACAAAGTAGATGATGAGTGTGGCAGGAAGACAGGGCAGAGAAGAAAGTCCATATGAAGTGTGTGTAACTATAACTACCATGGACACTAGAACTTACATGTACACACTAGGGGACTCTGAGAAAAGCTCGCGCGTGATTTAGAGTTACCTCCGCTCCAGCACAGGGTGAGGAACTTGGTTTTTATCACAGACTTCCTGTTCATTATTACAGCTTTTGGAGATTGCTTCTTTGACATTTTCAGCTTGTCCTATGCAGAATTCAGTGTGTGCTTGTGACTGAATAGATCCACAGGGCACATATGTGCATGGAGCACCCTTTGGTGTATGATTGTCACAGACATACACACAGGGATGAGTGAATGTGAATGAATTTGCCAAGAGCAAAGATCCCCACTGTGCTCAGTCCTGCCCGAGTTCTCTCATGCAGCGTCACGAGTGCACATCTCTAGGTCACCAGACCAGGTGGCTGAGGTCCCCTTGCTCCTGCGATTATGGAATCTTCCCATGGGCCCTCCTCACACTGTTTTTCTATGCCATTTCTCCAATGTTTTATACATGGCTGTGGAAGATATGTTTTAAGACTGATTTGCTCTCTTTAAGAAGCTTTCAGAGGCTCTAGCTTCTTCTGACCAAAACATACACGTACGTACCAGGAATTTGGGGTACAACAACACTATGAGTCCAAACATTTCTATGAAAACTAAGAAGCATTTTATAAGAAAGAGAAGATTTTATTAGCTGTTTAATGGAATTTGCTGAAGGTGATGATGATAAGAGAGGATGTCTTGAGCCCTAGAAAGGCAGAATAAAATGATGGGTTTGGAGAATTCACAACTAGAGAAATGAACACATGTAATTTTGTGGAAAAAAGGAGGAGGAAATTTATTCTAGAGGAATAAATATTGTAGAGGAAACTTCTCCTATTAGGGAACAGATGAAGAAAATGAGGCACAGGTGTTAGTTCACCTAAGACACGCCAGTGCATTAGAGGCCTGTTAGGCCTCGGCCTGGGGCTCCCAACTCCCCAGCACAGCCTATTTCTGCTCTGCGTCCTGCTTCTGAAGTTGATATCTCTTTATATAGAACATTTTCACAAAACTTTGCTAACTAGTGAATTCTTTTTGGAGGTCACATCCTACAAAAGGGAATGAACAAAAATAAAGTGATTCAGGGTTTGAAAGGTCAAGCCAAAGAGGCTATTTTTCTGGAAAATGAGAGACTTTTGTTATACCCATCAAGCATAATAATTGGTGACTGGAAGTCAGAATTCCTATTTTCTGGTTACCCTAATCAACAAATCTGTAACATAGCAGTCCATTCCCTGCTTACCCTAGCAGGTGCTTTTGGAGAAATGTTAGGTTTTCGTATTAATTGGAACAAATTGCACATAATGGGTTTCTCTAAATGATCTTGTGCCTAACACTGTCAAACCTTTACAGTCCAGATCTGGAGAATCAGACTCCTGGGTATAAAGATACAGCTTCATCTTCCTAAAGTTGTCCACCTGAGGTATAAGTGGATTGCTGCGTAAATCAGAAGTAGTAGGGAGTTTGCTGCTCCTTCTCCCATTACTGTTAAGCAGAAAATAAACTGCCAGGCTGAGCATTTGCCCCCGGATTACTTACATCCTTATTTCTTTACCTCTGAGAATTCAGGTGCATTTTCAACAAGTTTACAGCCTCATAAGACATTAAGATGGCTCTTTGGTTGTAATAATGTTCTCCAAGTACTGTGTCCTCAGAGCAGCATCAAATGTGTGACTGAGGGCCCATTAAATCTGTCTGGGGCCCCAGCAGCCACTATCATCACGGCTGTTTGAGGAAAACTGTTTGAAGAGGCTCTAAACCCAGGGTGAGGGCTGTGTTGAATGCTGAAACTGTGTCTTGTTTAGCAACAAAAACCTACAACTTTTTTTTTTCTTTTCTTTTGAGTCCTGATGTCTTGTAGTCAGAGTAGGATCTTTGGGGGGCAACAAGGGGAGATTTGTCAATTAATCTCAGGAGGCAAGATGCCCATATGGGCAGGTCTTCAGGGAAAGTGCAGTGTGGGTTCCATCTGCAGCATTCTTGCAGGGCACCCCTTCTCCCCAATGGAAGGCTGAACTCTCTGCTCGGGCCAGGATCCTGAGCAGGGAATCTCCTGGCCTGCGTAATAGTTGTGGGGGAGCTTTGCTGGCTTGAGCTCCTGCCTACTGGCAGACAGAGGGGAAAGCACAGAGTAGAGGAGGGCAAAAAGGAGCGAGAGCCACTCCAGAATGCCAGACTGTGAGCTGGTGCACTGTTGTGAGGCAAGAGCCGTGAGATGTTGAAGTTTAGGTCTTTTTCGTCTAACTTTTTCACACAGCCATTTCAGTACTTCCAAATAGTAAACTTGGTTAATGGTCCAGTTGGTAAAAATTCATAAGGAGAAATCCCTATGATATAAAAAAATAGTGGTTTCTCTCCTCTCAGGGAAAAACATTACTCCCTTTGTTCACTGCCATATTATCATCCCCATGAACTTGGACTAACATGTCCTTGATTTCACCTTCATTTTTACCAAGTTTATCAAGAAATTTATGAACGTTTGTTTGTTGCTCTAATTCAAGCTCCATCTTTCTCATAATGGCACACAAAACATGCGGGAACAATAAATGCCACTCAGCAACACACCGTCACATGGTGACATGAACACAGCTGTGAGACCTCAACATACCAAGTTTTAAATCATTACTGAGTTGTTTGTACAGTGCTGCCAACATAAGCACATGGATGCAAGTTTGCAGACTTAATTGTCAGGCAGTCATGCACATGCACAAGGTATATATGTATCTTGTATCTTCATAATAACAGATGATGAGTCTGTGAGACTGGAAGACAAACTTCTTTCTCTAAGCACAGTGCCACCCTTTGCTATATAATAGGGGCTCTGTTATTAGTATTATTAGGACTAGCAATCTCTGTCTCAAACCTCAGTATATAAACTGGATTTATAAATATTTAAACATTAAGCTGGTTAACTTTATCTACTGAATTACTTGAGAAAGATTAAAAATTTACTCATGACACTAGTGCTGGATATGAACTTTTCTAGCTCTTCACTGGGATAGTTCCAGTTTATTTCTGTGTTGTTCATCCATTATTGATAATGATTAATTTTATCCTCAGTGGTGATCAGGTTCAACAATATGGTAGTAATAATTCTAGTACATAGAGTGATAAAATTAATCATGATATCTACTTTTATTGTCAACATATCAGGAGTCAGGTAGACACGTAAAATGCTCTGGAGCAGCAGTTCTCAACCTGTGGGTTGTGACCCCTTTATAACAACGAAAATACATCGCAGCATGAAGAAGATTGAGAACCACTGCTCTAGGGTCTAAGAATATTCTCTGTGAAGGTTGAATGGTAGATCATTATTTAAACATTTTTCAGAATTAGGTTTTACTACCTTACCTATCTAACCCTCTGTATGTACATGTATATGTGTATTAGCTGTATGATTTTATAGCATCTTTTTACCTGTGTATTAGGAGACTGTGCTATGTAATTAAAATAAAAACAGAATTTGATGAGAAAAATGTTTTCAATTCTCCAAGGAATGAAATTCAACATGTTCTTGGATTACATGTGAGAGTTTTTAACCAAGAAATATAAATTTATTGGGAGTAATTTAGTTCAACTCACTGTACTATTAATACAAAATAAGGAATCATCTTTACTCAGAAAATAGAAAATCTGCTCTGATGTTGTTCATTGCTGAAATCTGCTACAATGTTATTTATTGCTAAGCTCCTAGCTTTTAACTGAGCTGATAAAAGCTATTTAAATAAATATAGAAAAAAGGAGTAAAATAATAGAGAAGCCCTCAAAAGTTCTAACAGTACGGAGGAAAAGATGATTGTGAGAAATGTGCACCTTGAAACTACAGAAGTTACAAAAGACAGCAGACAAACACTGAAACTTTGAACCTGAGACAAAATTACATTTGATTTAAATGAAGGATATCAGATTGGTAAAAAAGTTTGAAAGGGTCCCCCCCATGTTGCATAGGCAAGATAATAGAAATCTTTATGGTGCTGTATTAGCTTAAGATGTAGAGCTCTCAGGTGTCTCAAAAGTGCTTGAGAGAAAACTCTTTGAGGAGGCACTGAAGAGAATTTAGAAATGTCCCTAAAATGAAGTTACATGTTCCCGGGAGGTGATAAAGGAAATGTCTTCTAATCAGACTTTTTGAATTAATGCATCTGAGAACATTAAGTCTAACACAGTTTTCAGCCCCCCCCCCCTCCCTTTCCTGCACAGGGCAGTGCAGGAATAATGCACAGTCTCTCACCTTCCCTCTAGTCCATGAAGATAACAGGCCATCATGCTGACCTGTCCGTACCACGCCAGGTGTGGCGATGCCAGGGTTTGGCCTAATTTTCAACTCTGGGCCAGCTCTTCTACAAAAGGCCATCAGTAACAAAAGATTTGATTTCCCTTATTCCCTGTAGAACTATTTACTGTAAAATAACCTCTGTAATTGAAATTTAAGGGGATTTACTTTGTCTAGCCTTAAGAAGATAAAGCTTAGGGAAGTGATATGATTTCATTCTGAAGTCTGCTCTGTGACAGGAGTTTTCAGTTATATTAAAGTTAGGCCAAAAGGTTTAGAGCTGAAGCACAAATGAGATAATGAATGGTAGAAATTAGAAACTTTTGATTTGGGAATAAGTAGGATTCATCTGTTGGACATTTCTTTTGTAAAGATATTGAAGGAAAAGTTACCTAAATAATAATTTCCTTTGAAGTTTAGAGTGCTATCTTCATTGAGCCAGAGTAAGCTGTGTTAAATAGTAATGCTATTCTTGTGAAATTTAATAGGTGCAGTATCTAGCTATTATTTACAGTGCTTTGTAGATGAATCTTATAAATCTAAACTTGTCAAACTGACCTGTCAGTAAAAACCATGTAATTGTTTTGAGGAATCCGAATTCTTCAAATGACAAAATTGGAGTTTATAGCCTGAATGTTTAAAATGCTCATTGTGTGAATGATATGTGAGTGAATGGGTGATTGAGTCGGTGTGTGTGTGTGTGTGTGTGTGTGTTAGCTTTGAAAGCCCTGGTATGTTAATGCCTCAACTTAATCATTTCACTCTATTCACATCTATCAAAACATCACACTGTACACTATAAACGAGGATCCATTTTATTTTTCAATTATACCTTTAAAACTGAAAAAAATATTAAAATTTTATTTAAAGGAATTTGAAAAATATAGCAACTTACATAGAAAATATTTTAAATTTCATTAACATGCTACTCAGAGACAGTTCTCAGGATTGCGAAGTACTGTCTTTATTTCTTTAATATGTATATAAATAATCTTGTGTCTAGAAAAGTTGTATATGTCTGTATATTACATAAAAACTAAAATCACATCATGTATATAATATTATTTCCTAACTGACTAGTTTTTAATAAAATTATACTTATGATTAAAATAAGAAAACAACAAATGTTAAAATAATTTTTGTACTTTTTTATTCTTTTTTTTTTTAATATGAAAATCCTGTTTTATTAAGCTAAGTTGCTATGGAAATGATCAACAACAAAACTTGTCAGCCTGGTGAGGAAACTTGACGCAGGGCGGGGAGTAGAAGGAATATAAGGAAATTATTACTTCAAACTTGAATAATAATCATCTAATTATTTAGTGAATCCCTTAGAGGGTCACACTTAAATCTAGAAGGTGATAATGACTTGTTCTTCAATAAGTGTAAGTCTTTGTTGTTGAGAAAACTCATAAAAGGCTGTGTGCCATTGTAGGATGTCCCTTACTGCCTATAAGGAGTGGTGGGGAGTCTCTCCACGTAGGCGAATTTATTTAGTTTTGACTATTGGGCCCCATATTTAACTTTCAATTTTATTGCTGACATTTTATCTTCAGTTCTAAGTGCAAAAACATTTCAAATGCTGCATGATAAAGTTCAGTTCAATTATCATATTAAAATACCAGCAGTGTGCTGGCTACTATAACCATGTAATTGTTCAGAGAAATTTAACTGTTGGAGATTCTTTATCAGAAAAGGAATTTTTTTTTTTAAATAGCCTTAGCAGCATCTTGCTTTAGTTTATCTAATGAACGATGTCAGTAAAAAGCAAATTCTAAAATGTACTATGCCATCCTTATAAAGAATGAAAAATATCCTTATAAAATCATCAATTTTATATGATATTATTTTGTGCTTTTTTGAAAGATATTGGCACCTTCTGAAGAGTCTCTCCATGTGTATATGGCATTTGGGACTGAACACATTTTATCAATAGCTTTTATATAAATCTAAGGCCTCCTTGTCTTTTTTTAAATTTTTTAATTTTATTTATTTATTTATTTATTATTTTTTTATTGTCAAATCATAGCTGTGTACATTAGTGCAATCGCCTGTACCCATTCTAAGATGCACCAAGGGCCTCCCTTTCTTTTTATGTTGTTCTCTTTTTCTGAACTTGCTTTATGAATTATTAAAAATGGCGCAAACAATTATCAGTGTAGTTTACATATATATTTGTCAAACATATTCTAGAGTTTCAAAAATAAATAGATAATACTTGGTTATACCTATCTGGGCATATTTTGAAAAAAGAAAACAAAATGGAGAGACACACCAAATATCTAACATTTTAAAAATTTCACATAATTTCTGTTTTTGAGCCAATTAATCAACAAAGTTAGATGGAGGTTTTGGAATCTACTGAGAACTATCACTTCAGGCAGGGTTACTAAGTTTTCACAGCTACTTGTTCATCTTAAAAAGTATCTCAAGATCAGCAGCATAGGCTCGGCACCGGTAGCACAGTGGTTACAGTGACAGCCATATGCAACGAGGGTTGTGGGTTCGAATCTGACCCAGGCCAGCTAAACAACGACAACTGCAACAAAAAAAAGTAGCCGGGCTTTGTGGTGGGCGCCTGTAGTCCCAGCTACTTGGGAGGCTGAGGCAAGAGAATCACTTAAGCCCAACAGTTTGAGGTGGTTGTGAGCTGTGATGCCACAGCACTCTACCGAGGGTGACATAGACTCTATCTCAAAAAAAAAAAAAAAAAAAAAAATCAGCAGCACAGCCCATAGAGACTGCTGCCTCTCCTCTGAGGATGTGGTATCCTGATTTGAATGCTACCATAGGTACATTTTATTTTTCTAATGCAGATGTGCTTTGGGAGCCATTTCAAATCTGTTCAGGAATCCCGAAGCTCTGGACAACATGGTTTGTGTACTCGTCTAGGCAAAACGTCAAAAGATTTTGCATTTGAGAGAACTAGGTCATGTAAATATCTACGTCTACACTGAATATATGTCCTGTCAATATGTATTTTAAAGGTGCTGTCAATACCTGAACTATTAAAATATATGGAATTTGTGTATAAGCAGACAGGATATACTGATTTTGAGAGAGATAATGGTGAACTCACCGGGGGATGGGCAAAGCTAGATATAAAGAAATTTTGACATTAACTATGATGTTCGAATGACCATATTAAACTAGCATAGCTCCAAAGTTAATGTGGACTTAGGTATTTTTATAGGGATACATCATCAATCCATGTTTTAGGATCCTGCAGTTACAGGATCTCTGGATATGGAAGGAAAGCTCCACTGAGTATATTATGCTGAGACAGGAATGAGAGAGAAATGAAAAAAATAATTTATTTACAAGAGCAGAGGAGCTAATTGATTGCAACACATACATTATATTGATAGTTTTTTTGTGTGTGTGATTTGGCTTGTTATATCAGTATATAAATTAAAAAGATATCATATTGATATATACTACTGAAAGTTCTTGTTCTAAAAACCAAGAAAATAAAAAAATAATACAGATAATCTCAGATAATCTCTGCTATAATGATGACGGCATTTCAAAGTTTTGTTGATCTTAGATTTGTGTATGTAATTCAGATGTATAGAATTTACTGCCATTTGGTTTTAATTGTAGGCTCTTTTTGTCCGAGGCATGATCATCTGTGCTTTTAAATAGAGTTACAGATTCTAATGTTTTATTATCTAAACTGTGATTATCCAGCCTGATCTATTACTCTTATGTGAAAAAAAGTCTCCATTTCCATATGATGGAGGGGACAAATTTACTGTATAAAAATAAAAGGAAAAAGTAACAATTAAAAAACTGTTGATGGATATGTTCATTTATTGAATTACTGTCAGAAATAAAGAATGGAAAAAATACACATGCTATTTCCTTTGTCATGAATCCCTTTGGATTGTTAAAATGTGTCCAAAATGTTCAGTGCACATTAAAAATAAATTTCTCTATGGATTTTTCTGACATCCCTTAGACAAATTTAGGCACGTTTTCTTCTTGCTTTTTTATGATTACAGATTGGACCCAAACTGAGTTCAGACGTTTCTGTAAGTGCTTAGTGAAGTCTTGGGTATGGACTAAACGAGCGAGTTTGCTTAACCGTTTTAGGCAGTAAATTAGTTTCCACTGTTGCCTTAACACAGAATTGCCAACTGGATGTCTTTGAATAACAGAAATTTATTCTTTGACAGTTCTGGAAACTAGAAGGTGAAAATCACAGTGTCAGCAGGAAGGGCCCTTCCCCTCCCTCCGAGGCTCTGGCAGCTGATTTCCTGGCTTCTTGCACCGCTTCCGGGGGTAGCCAGCGATCCTCGCTATTCCTTGTCTGGCGGCTTTCAGGGGTCACTGGAGAATTTACTCTTTGATCTCTGAAGGCTTGCCAGGAATCAATTTTAAAAAGACAAATTGATAGGAGAAAAGGCGTATAAATATACATATATGCATGGGAGGAGGTAGTGAATCACAGAGCAATTATCTTACCCACAGTGGAGCATGAATGCTTATTCACTTTTCTTCTTTGAGGACAAGGGAAGTATAGATGGTTTTACAGAGGTAGTGAATTAGTTTTAGAGGAATTCAATGAGCTTGAAGAACATACAGTGGGACAAAGTCTGTTGGGCTCACAGAGCAGACAATGGTTTGTGACAAAAGTTTGTGTTGAAAGACTTCAGTCTTTATTCCTGTAACATGACTTCAGTTAATGAAAACTCAGGGAAGGGCCTAAGGGTAATTGCTTTCTTCTTTGGAAGGTCCAGAGTTTAGACATCTAAAGGCCTTAGCGAGCAGCTTCACCCTGAGATTTGGCAGAGACAGAGGGTTAAAGTCAGGGCTGGAGGGAGGGAGGTAAGAGAGTGAGAGAGACCGTGAGGCTTCTTCAGTTTAGCACGTCAAAGCGCTGTAGTTTGGGCTGTTTCTGAGCCCCAATAAGTTTCATCTCCTCTCTCACTGTGTCTTTCTGTCTTGGTAGGCAGTGAGCTCTTCCATTGTCTTCACATCACCTTCTCACAAGGACTCCAGCCTCGTTGCGTTAACAGCCTAATCTATACCAGCATGACCTTACCATAACTAATTATACCTGCAACAAATTTATTTCCTGTTAAGGTCATACTCTGAGGTATTGGATGTTAGGACGTCAACAAATCTCTTTGGTGTGGGGAAGCAATTCCACCCATAGTAGGCAGGATGTAAGGGGGGCATGTTTTGTTAGAGTCTGGGTCAAAATCTACATGGGGAGAATAGCTTGTGGTCAGTCTCAGATACTGGCTAGTTGGCGTTTGATTTGCTTCTGAGCCCTGTGCAGAGCAGGCCTGCAGGCAGATATGGAAGGGGCAGTTCACATAGGATGTGTGTTTCTGAGACCTGGGGGTGGACCTGAGAGCATGGGGAGAAAAAGATACCTGGAGTTGACGGAATAGAGTACCACAGAGAAAAGAGCTGGATGGAGACATAACCCTGGAGGTTGCAGACGGTCCCCTTGTGTATTCTGCTGACTGGTGATCAGCTCCTGTGTGAGGAAACCATCTACAGCCAGAGGAGGAACCCCTGGAATGATGCAGGTAACAGTGCAGCACAAGACGTGTTAAAAGTCATCCTTCAGGCAGAAGGAAAACAATAATCCCTGAAAGATGGGTCTATAGAAAAGAAGAACTCTGGAAATGACAACTGCTTTTGTGTGTGTGTGTGTGTGTGTGTGTGTGTGTGTGGCTTTAAAAGTACAGTCCACATCTCTTGAAAAGATAATTGACAGTTTATACAAGCATAATAACAGTGTGCTATGTTTTCTGCTAAAGAGAGCACTTGTTAAGGACCCTTTCCTTTGCCAGTGGGAAGTCCTAAGAAACTAGCAAAATGATAGATAATAGAAAGTAAACAGCTCTTAACCTCAGCAGTGTCGGCTGTGAATTCTGGTTGCAGATTGTCTTTCTGATGAGGGATTGAAGGAAGCCACAAGCTTCCCCTCTGCAGGATAGGTTTGCAGCCCCTGTCAAAGGTTTTGGTTCTTAGAGGACTTTGAGTAGTGTTAAAAATTGAGAATACTTTACTAACGTAAAGCACATATTAACTGTTCTCTCATAAGAGATCTTGTGAGAAGATACTCACAAGAAAAGATACTTGGGAAGAGCATGTTCTAAGTGTCCTGGAGGATAATGAATTCATTGATAAATGTTATGAACTTTTATCCAAATAACTAAATACAAATTTGATGGTAATACATACAATCTCATAAAGCAGACCAGTCTATTAGAATTTTGACAACTGTCATAAACATGATACCAAATGTTTCATCCAAACAAATGTCTATTTTATGAAAACAATAACTGTTAAGTTAAAAATTTCAACAGAAAGAAGGGGAGTAAGAGAAAGAGAAGAAGAGAAGGGAACCAGGAAAAGAGGAGGAAGAAGGGGAATAAAATAGAGTTAGCAAAGAGCGAGAATTCTGAGATTTTTTTTTTTTTCAAATGAAAGCTCCTTTTACATTGCTAAGAGAAGTTTTATAATAGAAGCCCCTGTCACATTGCTTTAGTCAGACATTCCATTTATGATGTTGACTTTCCATTAGACGCTTTTTACTACAGGCAATTGAATGTTTTCTATTTTTTTGCTTCTGCTCATGAATGCACATGACAATTCTGTAAGAGTCCTATACCTAAAAATCAGTCAGATTAGAAATATTAAGCATTCCTTTCTGAGATTAGTTCTAGAGTTTATCAGTTTCTGAGATTAAGATGGTATGAGCAGTGCTAGTTTTGGGGGTGTGAACTGCAGCGGAAGTGGGCAGCAGGCGAGGCTGGCTGATGAGCAGGAGCAGGTCTCACGGGCCCAGTCACACAGTCCACTCGTGATGTTGACTTTCCAGTGGAAGCCTTTTAGTGTGGGCAATTGAACAAGTTCTGTTTCTTTTCTTATTTCCTGCTTCTACAAAAGAAATAATACTTGGGCAAGTTCATTGTAGTCTCCATTTAACTGTTTCCAAAGGAAGGAATTAAAGAAACAAAAAATAAAACAAAAATAATACTCCCTCTGTGAGAAAACATTTGTCAAGAAAAGTATACCTTTTGAATATATTCCTCTAATCATTTGCCAAAAAAAAAAAAACAAAAAAAAAAACACCCTTTGTGCCAGCAAAGATTTGACACAGAATAGAGACACAAATACTGCTCACTAATACATAATCAATTGTCTTTTGATGCAAAATTTTCAGAGAACTCCATTTCCTACCCTCTTTAAAAGATAGTAGGTAAGAGGCAAAGGTCACGGTCTCCTTTTGAAGAAACATCTACCCTCTTGCTACAGTTGGAAGGGATTACTAACATAAATTTAATTTTCACAAGGAGATAGAGAACACAAATGAATTAAATATTTAAATTAAAATGTTTAAAGTAGTACAGGGCTGGGAAAAAGACACTGATTTATTTAGTATTTTCTATTCACAATCTAGAACTTTTGTTCAATTTATTTATTTATTTATTTATTTATTTAATAAGGGTCTCACTCTGTCACACTGGGTAGAGTGCTATGTTGTCATAGCTCATAGCAACCTCAAACTCTTGGATTCAAGTGATCCTCTTGCCTCAGTCTTCTTAGTAGCTGGGATGATAGGTGCCCACCACAGTGCCTAGCTAATTTTTCTATTTTTTGTAGATACGAGGTCTCAGTCTTGCTCAGGCTGGTCTTGAACTCCATTTGTTAAGTATTAGGCTACCACTTCTGTGGCTATAAAGAAAACGCAGTTCCTCATCTCAAGCTAAATGTCACACTAGCTAGCATACAAGCCAGATTATTTTAAGCGCCATAAAAAAGTATATTTACAAAAATGTGATGTATATTTTAAAGAGGAAGAACTCCTATCCAGTTAGCAAATTAGAACAAACATGACCAAGGATTCATCATTTGGGATGATAGTTGGAGAGAGTCTAGATTTAGTTTATGTGAAGAGAAGAGGAAGATACAAGTCACAAAAGCAGGAGACGAGTGGGTTTTGATAAAGGAAAAAAAAATTCAATGATACTTGTTAAAGCATGGTAAAGTAGATTTTGTTGCATTTACCATTGCAACAGGTATAGGGACCACTGCAATGGAAGTTTAATCTAGCATGGACAAATGGAATTTGTAGCCAGGGAGCAGAGTAGGAGTCAAGAGATAGAAAATTACTAAGAGGAAACCTCAAGGATAAGGAGATTTCTGGCTAAAACAATCCAACATGATTCTTGCTAAAGACAGGCCAGGATGATCAGATACAATCCGGGGGATGGTGGAGGATAAGAACTTGGTCAGATATATCAAGAGTAGTCAGATACCAAGGGTGAAGAGCTCTTGGTAAACTCATGTAACAGTCTTGCTAAAAATGAATTTTACAAGGAAGTAACATAAGTTTAGAAGATTCAGGGAGTCTGACTAAAATTTGGTCAAGTAAACAACCTTTGTCATTGTATTCAGAGAAAAACAAGTCAACTGGTTCATGCCAAAAAGCAGGAGACTAAGTTAGATGAAGCCCTGGTTCTTGTTGTCACTTGCCTCAAAATTGTACACTGTCCCTCCCTCAAACAGATCCACTTCTTTAACACATGAACTAGGAATATGAAATTAAGTGGAGATTTCAGTGGCTAGGTGGGGAACAGTGTCTACATTATACAAGCCAGAGAATTAATCCAACTCCTCAGTAGATGAGTCTGGGTTTCCCGTCATGGTTCTTTGTTATCAGTTGCCACCACCTCATTTCTTCTACTCTCTTCATCACCCACCAGACTTCTGGGTCAAGTTGCCTGCAAGCCAGACGTTCCTGCGCTGTGTTAGGCCCTTTATGACTTGTTTTTCTGTTCACATTCCTTGAGACTAAGTTAAACTATTCAGATCCCATTGTGCTCAGGTGGGTGTGACCATCACAGATGAGAGAGTAGCACATGGTAAATTTGCTTAATGGAACCAGGGTGGGTCAAGTTTGTTTATTTTAGGTGATTAGCTTATTTTAATAATTTTGCTTACAAAAGATGGATCTACTTTTCCTATTCTCCTAATCCTTTGATTGTGACTTTAGGGCACGTGATGATTTGGGAATTGTACATACTCCTGAAATATGTATTCAAATGTGTCTAGTGATGTGAAGTGAAATTAAATTATACAATATACTGTATTGATTTTTAAGAAAACGACATGATATGTTATGTCCTATTGATTTCTAATTTCAGAGCCATTAGGGATTCTGGGGATGACTGGTGTCATGCCGCTGGACTTGAATGTCATCAAGGCCACAACATGATGAGCCAACACTGGGGAGAATATTCATTCATTACTAGGCATTACTCTCTTTCCTGCCAGCAATTTGTCCTAAACTACAGCATAAAATGTCACATTATTGATGTGGCATTATCAAGTTTCATCATGATTAACCTGATGTCACACTGTTTTGTAACACAACTGGTGGCTGTCAATCAAAGGCACTTACAGAAACCTGTTATAAACCCAGAGAACCATTTGTGCCAGCAAAGAACCATCTGGTACACTCTTTGCTTTAAAGATGAACCTTGTGATTATTTAAAAATCATCAAAATTTTGATGTGAATTTTTTCTATGTTAATTTTCTTTGACCCTTAAAATTTTCAGCTTTTCTAAAATTTCAAAATATTAAGGGAGTGCACATGTTTTTGTTACACGGATAGGTTTTTAGAATGCTTCAGCCAGAGCTTCAAATATGCCCATCACACAAACAATTCTACCTGTTAGGCAGGCTTTTACCTCCTTTCCTTCCTCTACTTCTTATTGGTTTTCAAGGATTTTCACCTCTTTCTGTGTCCATCAGTTTGTTCCAAGTTATTTCTTAGAGAGTACATATGGTATTTGGTTTCTCATTCTTGACAGATCTCACTTAGGATAATGGTCTCTATTTCCATCTGCATTGCTGCCAAAGACATTAATTCCTTTCTTTTTATGACTGAGTAGTACTCCATGGTATGTGTGTGTGTGTGTGTGTATCACATTTTCTTAATCCACTCATGAATTGATGGGCACTTGGGCTGATTCTACAACTTTGCAATTGTAAACTGTGCTGCAATAAACATCCAAGTGCAAGTGTCTTTTTGATAAAATGGCTTTTTTTCCCTTGAGGTAGATACCCAGTAATGGAGTTGCTGGATGGAATGTAGGTCAACTTTTAGTTCTTTGAAGAATCTTTATACTGTTTTCCATACAGATTGTACTAATTTGCAGTCCCACTAACAGTGTACAAACATCTCTTTCACTCGGCATCCATGTCAGAATCTTATTTCTTTTTAACTTTTAATAAAAGCCGTTCCTTCTAACTGGAGTAAAGTGATATTTCATTGTGGGTTTAATTTGTAGTCCCTGATTATTAGTGGCACAGAACATTTTTCATTGTTTATTGGCCATTGTTTGATCTTCTTTTGAAAAGCTTCTGTTCATGTCTTTTGCCCACTTTGTAATAGGGTTCTTTGTTGTTTTCTTGTTGATGTGCTTGAGTCCTTTGTAGGTTCTTGTGATTAGCCCTTTCTCAGATGTACAGCTTGTGAATATTTTCTCCCATTATGTGGACTGTGTATTTGCTTTGTCAATTATTTTCTTGGATGTACAGAAGCTTTTTAATTTAATCAAGTTTCATTTATTTTTTTCTGTAATTACCATTTGGGTCTCAGTCATATATTCTTTGCCTAGGCCTCTTTCCAGAAGAGTTTTTGCTACATTTGGGGGAGACCATGGTATAGAGGAAGAAGCAAAGAGTAAAACAACATTTTTTTTTTTTAGTCAGATTTTCACTTTGTTATTCTAGGTAGAGTGCTGTGGTGTAGTAAACATTTCTTGATGAGGATGAGAGAAAGGTAGAGAGCAAGCTGGGGGAGAGAGCGGTGGGAAGTGTAGCAGGGAGAGACGGAGAGAGGACACGCTTGAGAACAGAGTCATTAACAGAGAGATCCTGTGGCTAAGACCAAGTAAAGGAGGAAAAAAACAGAACCAGTGAAGGTGTGGTTGCTGTTGGTGTTCCAAGCTTCAAGCCGAGTGTCGCAGGTGCTCTGCAGTCACCTAGCTCTGACGCGTGGCCTCCGTGCTGCTGCCGCTGCTTTCTGCCTGTTGTACCAGGGAGCTTCTGCCTGAAGTCTCTTCTCTGGTTAGTAAACATGCTTTTTCTGCTCATTACCACCTCATTTAAAAGTGACCTTTATGTGTCTCAGTGTTTGAAGTAAGTTCCCTGAGTTTTTGAAGAGAAAGCAAAGAGAGCAATGAGTAAGGTTTAGGGTGAATATGAGAGAAGGTGAAATGTGAATGTAGCCTTCTTACTCCTCCTGGACTAGACAGAGGGACACTGTGTCAGGGAGGTTTAGCTGCAAGAAAACCTCTTTATATATTCATGAGAATACTGTGGATGACATCTCTTTTATCTGTGTGTTGCTCTTCATTTTCTTAACCATTCTCTTGTTAAAGTCTTTTAGCATCTGTAGATATAGAGCCCCTGATGTTTCCTTTTGCCTAATTGTGCCTTCCCAAACCCTAAAATAGGTATCCCCAGAATCAGTTTTGTGTTTTCTTTGCTTTCCTATTCTCTGAAGTCTCTTCAACTTTATGACTTTAGTAATAACTCTTATGCAGGTGTCTAACAGCTTTTGCTCAAGCCTTGAACATACTTCTTTATGCATAAATGAATGTTCATGATTCCTAACTTCCCAGCTGGAAGTTCCCTGGGACTTCCCAGCTGGGACTTCCCTGTCCTTATGTGAGTTCCTATCTCACTAACAAGTACCATGTTAGTAGCTACATAATGAGCAACAGAAACAGCAAATCATAGTTTTAACTGCTTGAACATAGCTGTTGAGAATCTTTCCCCCTCTTTTTTATCAGATTACTTATTCTTCTGGACAGATAGGATTTTAATATTTACAGATCTTCTAAACCTTCTAAACCTGTTCTGTACGTTAGTAGTAGAAAACATTCAAGACATTACACATTCCATGGTCATTGGCATAGTTGTTTCTTACAGTAAGTGCATTTTAGCACATATTTCAGCATTTTAAAAGTCCATTTAGCAAACAGGTTTCTTCAACTTAAGTTTCCAGCTTGTTGCTATACACTCAAGCTTTAGCAAGTGCCATTATGCCTCCCTAATTCTCTCATCAAAGGTTTGTGTGACAAGTTTGATTTTAAAATTATAATACTACGTATAACACAAAACAAATGACTTTGAAGAGTATTTTTCCCAGTTTCAATCATTTTATGGAAAGAAAAAAACAACCAAAAAAAACTCAAGACAAAACATGGAATCAGCAGAGGTGAATAGATCTGTCCAACTGGTAATGATGGCTGTTGGACCAAAATCTTAGAATTCTGAACCCCAAATATCTATTTATTTGGTTATAACACACATTTGGGGATGTTATCTCAATGATTTTTTTCAGTATCTCCACCTTAATCTAATATTCTCAACTGCTCTTCAAGAGTTTTCTGAAGGAAGAAGTGTGGGCTAGAGGTACTAGGAAAAGATGGGGGGCCTCACACGATTTACACCCAGGTTTAAGGCTCCAGAAGAGCTGCTTCTCATGAGTGTCCCCTTTAGTGCTGTAAACATGGTTACATTTGAGGCCACTGTGTTAAATTTATTTATTTAATTTTCCATAATGATATCTTTAAAAGCATGTGGGGTTTTTGATATTTTTAAAAAAATGTTTCCATTGATATTTTTAAAAAAATGTTTCCATAAATATTTTCTCTACATGTATTACCTGGCTTTGTATTGACCTGTTTTATCACATTTTAACTTTCAACACTTATTTTTGAACACTTTGAACTCTTATTCTTTTTTCATCAGTATGTGATCGAGGTCATTTTGCAGCTAATTCTATTAACACATTTAGACGTGTCCTGTCTGTCATTTCTATATGCTTGGATACTTTAAATATTTTTCAATTGCTTTTTTCCTTTCTCAGTGCAGTATTGCTTTAAATTATTCCAGACACTTTTCTTATTAAAATTTTATATTTTATCTCTTCCTACTTTAGTCATCGTTAATTACATGTTCCTTTCCATATATCCACTGGCCTACTTTCCTTGAGGCACTTGTTTTAAAAGATCCTGACATAATTCCATCCACACATCTTGTGCAAAATTGGCCTCATAGATTTTAAGAGGGACTTAAAAAGAAGAAAAACATCCCCCACGAAAAATGTATCCTTTTTTGTCTACATTTGAAACATTTGTTTTTATTTATTTAATTTATTATTATTATTATTATTTTTTGCAGTTTTTGACCAGGGCTGGGCTTGAACCCACCACCTCTGGCATATGAGGCTGGCGCCCTACTCCTGTGAGCCACAAGTGCCGCCCTGTTTTTATTTATTTTTTAATGGGACAGACAGTGTCTTTCTCCATGCTTGCTCAGTAGAGAAGCTGAAACCCTGAGAATGGTCCTATCCAAGTTCCTGTGGTTCAGGCTTTGGACTTCTCGGCAGCATTGCTCCTACACTGCATTTTCACAAAAATCACATCTTGTCTAACTCATTCAGAGACTGTGCCCGCCTGGAACATGTTTCTCTCTTACACCAAGCAGTGACTCCCAACTCTGTCCACAGATGCACCTCTTATGCTGTTGAAAGGGGGGACTCAGTCTAGTTTTCACGATAAATGTTAATGACCTTATTACGCTGTGTGAGCATAGCTCCTGGCTTTGTGTGACAGTCTTTTATGTGAACTCCTGGCTTTTCTGTTGACAGGACCCTGAAAAAAGCAGGGAGGGTGTAGCAAAGCGTTGATACCAGGTATATCATAAAGTTTCCATACATGGGGAAAATGGGAAATTGTAGCTAAATGTGCCTTTATTTATGAAATATTCATTACAAAACTGTGTGAAATATTCTCTATGTGTTGGCTACCACCTACTTGTAAAATTTTAGCTATAATTTTCGATTTTCCCTGTGTGACAACTTTAGGGTTGACATTTGACACGCCGTGGTAGTCCTCCTGTCAAGAGATCACTAGCAGGTGCAAAGGGAACTGTACTTTCTGTACTTTGCTGCTTCCCCTTGTATTGTGACAAGAGAGTATCTTCATCCTTTCCCTTACCTTGGTATTATGGCAGATATCTCTTCTTAACTTATGTGATCCTGTTTTTTTTTTTTTGTTTGTTTGTTTTTTTAGGCTCTAAAGCAGGGATTTTCAACCAGTGTGCTGTGAGAGTAGACATGCTGCAAAAAATTTTAGCGACCATTAAGTTATTTTCGAAAGAAGTTCAAAGCACAGTAAGTATATGCTTTTTTATTACTTTTTTTTTTTGACAACATAATTTAAGTGTGCTGCAGAAGTTTAACTATAGGTCCAAGTGTGCTGTGAGATAAAGGTTGGAAAATACTACTTGAAAGGATACTTTATTGGATTAATGAATGATTTCCGTGTTCTTTCTCTAACATATTATAGCAAAATTGAGTTCTTCTCTATGCCCCACATCCTTCCAATCGTAGGAAAGCAAGAGAGAAGCTTATGTGATAATTTTCTATTATCCTAAAAGACTAAGGGATTCTCTTACGGTTATTGACCATTTTTATACTGAGAACTATAAATTGTGCTTCCCTTGGCATTACTCAACACATTCACCTTAATTTTAGAGTTGCATTCAAAATTCTTGACACCTATGATTGCTGGAGACACAGTTAGCGTCTTGTAATTTACCTTAGGATGGATAGCCAGTCAGTTACATCTTAATCCTTCCATTCCTCCGTGATTATACCTTACAGCTTCTCTCACAGACAAGACAGGACCTAGCTTGGTCATGAAGAAAACCTCAGTGCTGAAGCTTGTGATGAAATCAGTTAAAGCTCCCCATCAATTTTTTGCTCAAAAATATTCTACTTTATAAAACACGTGTTCCCTTTACTTGAGGCAGTTTATATTTGAATCCACTGTCAATAGCAAGTTGATGGACACATAATTCTCTAATTATTTAAAATTAGAATTTCTGGGGAAAAAAAATACCCAACTGAAAAAGAAATAATTTTCTTACTGAGTAATAATGATGTATCCCAGGAAAGATGGTGGACTAGATAGGAATTATCCTTTTAGTGCCATTTCTGTAGGTAAGAGTCCTTTATTTGTTTGTGGTTTAGTTGTTTTATTTCTGTGCTAAAGGCAGGAATTAGTCTTCAGGGCTACTATGGAGAAAAAGCAAAAGGAAAAGTAAATTAGTTAGTCCATTTATTGAACCCCAACTGTGTTCTAGGCAGTATAGTTTGCTCCCTGACACAGCCTCAGCGATATGAAAAATGTAACGGAGGCTTTTAGTGAAGACAGGAGGCAGACCCCTGGAAATAGATTCAGAATTCAATTTACAATAGGTAAAGTCATCATGTAATACTCTATCCATGATTCTATTTTAAATTGATAATTAAAAGGTTAAGTATTAGTAAGAAGGTAGCCAATTTGATTAAAATATTTTTCAAAAGTTGAAAGCTTGCTTATATAATAAAAATTCTGCTTCTTAGTGAGTTTAGTATGTTTAATAATTTTGAAATTAAACATTTCAGATTAAAAAAAATCTAATGTTTTAGTAAATCTTGAATTGTTTTACTGTGTTACAGTATTATCACCCCAAGGATGGCATACCTCTATGGCCAGATCAGTGGTTATTGTTGCAATTAAGAACTAAAAAAAAAAATTTTTTTCAGAAAGATTAAATGATCAAGTACAGGATTACTGAAATTCCTGTACACTTAAGCTTCCTGTCCTTCTGATTAAGTAGAGGACAATTGGATAGTTAATATTAGCACCCTTCTAATCTTCTTGCTCTATTTTAGAAATGGATGTAATTCAACCATTGACTTTGTGTGGGTTGAGTTTTTTCTGCCTGTTAGTGGTTGTGCAGATAAGTGCTTCCCAGACATGAAACCACAGAACAAAACTTGTCTGGCATGATGGCATATGAGAATGTAATGAGTGGGGTCAGAAGCACAGTCTTCAGGCCTTATGCATCTTGAATACCCCAAGCACTCAGGGAATCAGTGTATTGTCACCCATGTGACCTCCTCCAGCAAATGAGTAGCAGAAAGCTTTTACCCAAATCGTGCCCTACACAGGCAAAGCTGTATTTGTTTTGATCGACACTTCCTACATTTATTTGGCTAAAATCAGGACTGTGTAACTTGAATAATAAATTAAAGAACAAATTTTCTTGCTGCCAAATCATGATCAAGTTTTTAAATAGACAAAAAGCTCCTCTAGAAAGTTGAAAAGTGAAATGATGATTTGATTACTTCCAGGGGTACCTTAATCCTGTTTTGAGGAACTACTTAGTATAATACTTTTAATGACTTGAGTATTTGGCCAGAAACACTATAATGGAGCTTGCAAAGAATCTAGATCTGATTTTTGTTGGTAGAAGTATTTGTTACAAGGGAAATTTGGCTTTAACGAGTCCATAGAAAAAATTATTCTTGGACTATTTTTATTACACATTAACTTCCAAAATTATAGCACAAAAATCAGAGAGAAAAGAAAGTATAGTAGAAGCTACTTTGTGGGAAACAGATGGCCTATGTACTAATTTAAGGGGAAAATATTTTCCAGTAGGAGGGAATTGTAGAGGTAACATGACAGCCTGGTACCTATTAATACTGATGACTCAGACGATTCTCTGAAAGGCTTGTTAAGTGTCTGTGTGAGCCAATCCAATCAAGGAGAAGTACACAAATATGCCTCTGTCTTATTAGTGAAAATAACCAAATGTCACAAATTCTGGTGCCTGAAAAGTTATTTGTGTAAATCTAGTGGTGGTTTTAGTTGGCTTTTAGTAAACTTTGGCAGGTGGTAAAGAGAAGCTAGGAGAGGGAGCAACATGAAACAGAAAGCTTTGAGGTTTCAGTTGTCCTTAATTTTGACCCAATCAATAATTCTAATAATAAACGATATCAGTAAAAACTATCTCAGTTTGGAATCAGATGTGCTGGGTACTTAAAAGAAAAGCTGTGATGGCATAGGAGTCCTGCTCTGCTAATGGAAGTAATAATTCAATCACAAAATAATAAAAGGCAGGCCCTTTTATATTCAGCAAGCCTTGTGTATCGCAAAGAAAGAGAATATACATTTAGTTGTCTATGTTTAACAAACATACTGACACTTGTTGTATTATTTACATTTAAAAGCAAAGCTAGCAGCTTAGCCTTCTTAACTCCAGGGAGCTTTATGGGCATTAAGTGAATTCATAATTGACTGATTTTACAGAAAGACCTCTTGCCCATAGGGTTAAAAGAAAGCACTCTTGTCATATGCCTAAAGGTGAATATAGGAAAATTAATCCAGTGAGAACAGGAGGGATAAATGATTATTTAGTTACCAATCTTCTGTTTATAATGTCTTTTAAGTGTCATTAAATAGTGTAGTGAGGTGATGATATTCCTTGTGTCAGAGAACTGCATCAGTGTATCTACATCAGTGTATCCACAAACATCAGCATATCCACATCAGTATATCCTCATCAGTGTATCCAAATCAGCATGTCCACATCAGTGTATCCACATTAGTGTATCCACAAACATCAGCATGTCCACATCAGTGTATCCTCATCAATGTATCCTCCTCAGTGTATCCACATCAGCATATCCTCAGTATATCCTCATCAGTGTATCCTCATCGGTGTATCCACATCGGTGTATCCTCATTGGTGTATCCTCATCAGTGTATCCACATTGGCATTTCCACATCAGCGTATCCTCATTGGTGTATCCACATTGGTGTATCCTCATCTGTGTATCCTTATCAGCGTATCCACATCGACGTATCCTCATCGGCATATCCTCATCGGCGTATCCACATCGGCGTATTCACATCGGGGTAGCCTCATTGGCGTATCCTCATTGGTGTATCCTCATATGCGTACCACATCGGTGTAGCCACATCGGCGTATCCTCATCAGCATATCCTCATTGGTGTAGCCACATTGGTGTATCCTCATTGGCATATCCTCATTAGTGTATCCATTTGGTCCCTTTTTGACTTTGGCCAGCTGAGTATGTATTGTAGGGATCATGGTGAAACCTGCCCTTTTTCCTGGGTTGGTTTGCTGAAAGATCAACTCACTATTACCACAGTTTAATAAGGGAAAGGTTTATTTCTGAATACTGTGCACATGGGGGGACCCACAAGAATGATTATCCAGTGTCTCAATGATGGTCAGATACCTTTATAGAAGCCTTTTTGAAGGGAGGGGGAGAAGATGGAGTACAGGTACAGCTAGGGAGGATGAATAGGTGGAGGAAACAGATTGACTTGTATATTAATCTGAGAGGCAGGTATTGTGTTTTAAGCTATTTGGGCCTGGTCTTCTAATATTTAGGTGGAGGAAAGGAAGTCAGTTGCCCCCTTTGGTCCCCTGACCTCATCAGTCTGGTTTTATGCAGATAGTGGAAAAGCCTTTTCCAGCGCTTTCTGATTGTGAATGGCCTTTAATTCAAAATATTCTTTATGTGAAGTAGTCATATTTGGGGGTAAAATTTCCTTAGCTCTTTCAGTATTCTATGTCCCCATTCCTTTCAATGCCCTTGCAGAACATATAAACATTTATAAGCATGTTGGAAGACAAACTGTAAGAAGAATTCTTGGCAAAAAAAGTGGTATTAGATAGATGGACCAAGAAGTTAAAAATTAAGCTCCCCAGAAGACACATATGATGCTGAAGTGGTGTATATCTCTGAATTAGAGAGATACTAGAAGTTATGAGTAGGGGGAGGTCAAGGGCAAGCACTGAGAGGTTAAAGGTGAAACTGCAACTCTTGCACACTGCACCTTCCTGCTCTCTTGCCCAGAATCAAATAGCAGAAGTGTTGGGTCCATGTTGAGCCAAAGAAAACAGGAGGTAGAATTTGAAAGGCAGAACAGTAGTCAAAACAATTTACAAACTTTAGGAAGCAAATAGAACCCACAAAACTAGAAAGCAAATTGATTATGTATCTTTCCTTGCACA
Source organism: Loris lydekkerianus (assembly GCA_963574355.1). Taxonomy (NCBI): domain Eukaryota; kingdom Metazoa; phylum Chordata; class Mammalia; order Primates; family Lorisidae; genus Loris; species Loris lydekkerianus. The sequence goes on along the minus strand of CAUYPK010150707.1, from coordinate 20,386 downwards.
CATTTCATATGACTGCTGCTATCAAAGAAAAAATGATCTGACATTTATAATTTATATTCATAGACAGGCAAATAAGAATTATAAGATACAAAGATAAGAAGAAAATCATGAACTTACCAGGCTCTCAGTAAAATTGATTTATAAAAAGCAAGCAACAAAGCCAGCAATAAATCTAAAGTCTGGGAAAATGAAGTAGAGAAACTTTAAAAATAAGTGTGATTAATATAGCATATCACATTCACAAAAGATTAGGAAACAGGTGACATAAGAACTAATCTTTAAAATATGAAAAATTAAGAGATGAAAACAATGAAAAATAAACTTGAAGAATGAATACAGTAATTGGAAGATCAAGTGGAAGGATTGTCATAGATCAAAATAAAGAAAGGAAAATCATATGAAAAAGGATAAACAGTTAATATAATAAAATGTTTCTCAACCGTCTAAAGTAAGTCCCACAAAAACATAATATGAGGCCTATGAATGTGTTTGTTGGTAGTTGTGGTATTGGAAAAAAGGAAAAATAGAAAACAAGATCTCAAGGCTAAAGTAATCCTAAAACTTTAGATTGAAGATTCAAATAGATGAATAAAATTTAAAAATTAAAAATTTAAAACTAAAATACGTAACCTCACTATGGTATATGTCTCATGTTTCAGAGCACTTATAAATATAAAGAACACAAAACTGAGAAGGGGAAAAATGTTAACTTAAAAAAAAACCCTAGAACTACATTACTACATCAATAACATGGATACAAGGCAGGTGGTGCCACAGCCAGCTTGGCCAAAGCTGAGGGGAGGAACTACCATCTGTGCCTTGGTGTGGTGGCAGGCAGCACAGGAACCAGTGGGTTGGGGTGGGGTGCAGGAGGCCCCAGTGACTGGAGGGGCCTGACAACTGCTAGGGGGACACCACGAGGTTGCCAGCTCAGGGAGCACCATGGTGTGTTACTAATCATGTAACTGGGAAATATATAGAATAAAAACTTTAAGAAATACAAAAGGAGTTTGATAAAATCTTAATATTTTTAGTACACCTTTGTTAAAAATAGTTGGCACAATTAAACTTTATGTAAATAAATACATACACACATAATTTTGTTTCCAGTAGAGAATATGTACCATTTTAGAATCCCTTAACATAGTCACAAAAATTGATCCTACATTAAATCTCAAAGAAGAATCTCAATAAATTTCCCCAAGAAACAACTTTATTATCACAATGTAATGCACTTCTATGTAATGTGTAGGTCAAAGAAAAAAATCAGAATAAAAATTTAAAATACATTTTGAAGTACAGGTACAGTGCCCTATACCTATTGCCTTAGCTATTTTGGAGGCTCAGGAAAAAAGAATTATTTGAGTTCAGGAGTTCTAATGCAACTTGAGCAACATAGTGGAAATTATGCTCTATTTATTGAAAAAAAAAATGTAGAGGATAAGAAATAGATTTCTCACTAAGTGGAGATTGAATTTGGTATATCAAAACTTGTGGTATGGAGCTTAATTATCTATTAGAAATATATAGCCTTTAACTTTTATTTTAGAGAAATAATGTATAAATTAATGATTAACAATCCATTTCAAAAGTGAAGAAAATAGCAGCTAATAAACATAAACAATGTAAATGGAAGAGAACAATAATAGAGATAAGGACCAATAAGATTGAACTAGAGAAAAAAATCATCAAAGACTGATCAAGAAAAATGACAGATGTTACTAAGATAAAAATGTAAATTGATACAGATATTTAAAGATTACAAAGGGAATAGTATGAAAAAGTTTATGCCAGTAAATTTGAAAATTTAAATAGAAAAATAAAACCTTGAAAAAATATATCTTACCAAACTCAATGAAATAAGAAACAGCAAATAATTTCCCTGGGGGACTTAATACTGGTCGCATACCCTAGTTACGTCTTGTCCTTGCACTCATGGTGTAGGGGCCTGAGTGTAAGTTTGTCTGGTCTAGATCCACCTGGCTATTCCCCCGGCCTCCAAGAATACAGGGTTCAGGCTTCTAAGTATTGTACCATGCAGTCCACCACCTTGACTGGGAAACACAAACACTGCTTCAGGTGACAGAGGTCATGCATAAATTCTACCACTGCCACTTCTGCTAGCTCCTACCTGAGAGTGAAACTTACTGGACTGGAGGCTGGTCTTCACAGTGCATTATAGCAACTGGTAGCAGAGAGCACAGTGCCCAGAAACTGGAAGAACAATTCAAGACCACTGTTACTGCCACTAACCATGTCACTCCAGCTACCCAGGAGGTTGACCATTTGCTCACCCATCTAGTACATTGCTATCACAACTGGTATCTGAGAAAGCTGCCCAGAGGCCCAAGAATTATCCTGCCTGGAACTGCCAACACAAATGCTGTCATTCACAAGAATAGACACACTTTGCATACAAATGTTCCCACTAAAACCTGGAGAAGGATCCATTGGGTATTACTGTCCATAGCCCAACTTTACCATAGCAACTACCAATAACCACGCTCTAACACACAAAATCATCTATACATACCACTCAGGCTATCCATAGCCCAGGAAATTACCATTGCACTCACACTCAGAGCAAAGTCAAATAGCCCTGTCCCACCACTGTAATTACATCTATAAAAAAAAAAAGTCCCTCCCCAATGAAAGTAAATTCAAAAATAAGAAGAAATAACTGTTGCTTCAGATGTACAGAAATCAGTGTAAAGATGAAGGAAGCATGAAAAACCAAGGTAATAAACACTCTCAGAGAAATATAATAATCCTCCAGCAATAGATCCTAACCAAAAAGAAATTCTTGAAATACCAGCAAAATGATTCAACATACTGATTTTAAATAAGCTTACTGAGATACGAGAGCATTCTGAAAACAAATACCAAAAAAATCAGAAAATCAATTTAGGATCTAAGTGAGAAATTTAATGAGTTAAATATCTTAAAAGATAAAAAGAGCAGAAATTCTAGAATTGAAAAATCCATTGAAGGAAGTACAAAATACACTTGAAAGATTAAACAGCAGACTAGACCAAGCAGAAGAAGGAATCTTAGAACCTGAAATAATCCAGTCAGACAAAAAAAAAAGACTAAAAAAGAATAGACAAAGTCTTGAGACTTTATAACTATATAAAATGAGAAATCTTAAGAAATATTGGCATACCTGAGGGAGAATAGAGACCAAAAAGTTTAGAAAATTGATATAACAAAATAATTGATGATACTTTCCCAAGTTTAACAAAAGATTTAGACATCCAGGTAGAGGAGGCCACGGATTTTTAGGCAAATATATTGCAAAAATGACTTTGGCAAAACATCATTAACCACATTATCTGAAGTCAAAGTGAAGGAAAGACTTCTAAAATCTGCCAAAGTGTCTGGTTACCTACAGGTGAAGCTCTATCTGACTAACAGTGAACTTCTAAGCAAAATTCTAACAGAAAAGAATGGGATGGAATGTTTAAAGTGCTGGAGAAAAGGGGGGGAGAGGAAAAAGAAAAACACTGAGGGCAAGAATGCTATATCCAGCAAGACTAAACTTCATACATGAAAGGGAAATAAAAGTCTTTCCCAGACAAGCAAATGCTGAGAGAATTTGTTGCCATTAAACTGGCACTACAGGAAATATTCAAGAGAATACCAAATTTGTGAATAAAAGGTTAATACTCATCATCCTGGAAACATATGAAAGTATAAAACTCACAAGTAAAGCAATCCCATAAAGTAGGAAGAGGAGGTAATGAAAAGGCAATGCTAGAGAATCCCAATAAACCACCAAGACAGAAAAAAAGAAAAGGCTATCCAGTTCTCCCAACGCTATTTATTGAATGGGGATTCTTTCCCCAGTGTATGTTCTTGTTTGGTTCATCAGAGATCAGGTGGCTGTAAGATGTTAGTTTCATCTCATGGTTTTCTATTCAGTTCCAAATGTCCAAACACCTACCTAGTTTTTCTATTGCTCAGGATGGTCTCAAGCTCCTGAGCTCAAGCAATCCACCTGCCTTGGCGTCCCAAAGTGCTAGGATTACAGACATGAGCCACCACGCTGGCCATGTCAGAGCTTTTCAAAGCCCCCTGTGAATATCTCACCCTCCAAATTTTCCTTTTTTCCCCCCAGTCTCTGGATTGCCACCTGGGCAGTTGTGCTGTTAAGAAGTTGCTAATGATTATTTCAACAACAATCTCCCAGGCACAGGGCTTTGATCACTGACTGCGCTCTGAGTTAGGTCAAATAAAGACAAGGCTATGCACTGTCTTTCAGAGACATCGCTATATTTCACTCAAATGACCAGTGATTAGAAAACAAGTAGGACATATTCAGAAGACAGTGGGAAGCATAACAGAGCAGAATTAGGGGACTGGAATTGGAGCTAATGGGAGACAAGTGAACCCTATACAACCAAGTGACATGTATATAGTTGTGGAGTTTACAAGGCATGCCTCATGCTCATTTGACATTTCCATTGGCCCTGATAACAGTACTTTAAGAGGACCAACAGGAATCAGGGCTTTTTATATTTCACAGATGAGAAGTCAGTGCTCAGAGAGGTTAAGTGACTTGCTCAAGGTCACACAGCCAAGGAGTGGCAGAGCAGGCACTTGAACACTACAGCTCCCTGACTCCAGCCCCAAATAACCAGCACAGAAGGTGCTGAGTGGAGGTACAAAATGCCAGTCAGTGTTTAAGCAATATTTGTTAACTGCAGTCACAAAAAATGACCTACGAAATACCCATTGTTTGTCTTCTGGAAAAAAAGATCAATAGTATTTGGAGGTAGGGTTTAACAGGGGAAGGAGTTCCTCCCCACCCACGCAAGTCCAATTGCTCTGCCCATGCAGGATCCACCCCCCTCCAAACGACCCAGATTTGTAATAAGATGAGTGGGTGAGAGAGGAGGGTGAGGAGGGAGGAACAGGAGAGCAGGGCGGGCGGCATGCAGAACTTATCTTCCATGAGGCAGGAGGGATTTTCACTCCATCTCATCAGATAGTTCTGAGCTGCTCTGTAATCTACATCTTCTTTCAATTATCTGGTGTTTGGGGGTGGGTGGGTGAGGGTCAAGGGGGACTGGAGGATGAAGACCGAGGCAAGGGCCCACCTGATGCCCTGACTCTTGGAACACAACGCAGGGGGCCTGTATTTTCATAGAGATGCCTGCTGGAGCCAGAAAGCCAATGCCTGGACTGTACCTCAGTCTTTTATACCCCTCTTGGGTATGGAGCAAGGACCCTGTAAAAGATGCCGCAGGAAGGGCCAGTCCCCAGGAGGCCACACAGCCACCTCAGCTACCGCCTTCCCTGCCTCACGTCCCTTCTGACTATGCCATGCCAGAAGGTTCCTTCTGCCAATGTTTTTGAGTGTCCAGTCCTTGCTGGCCCCGGAGAGGCACTGAAGAACATTCCTGCTCTTCATCCTTTGAGCCACACAGGCTTCTCACAGCAAGAAGGGACCCACAGAGTCCCCTCGGGGCACAAGGATACAGTGTGGGTGCTATGCCACAGAATCACAGCTGGACACTTCCTCACTGCCCGGGACAAAAGATTTGATTTCTTTCAATCTCCCTTATTGTCCAATGGGGACTCCTCTTCATGAGAAGAGAGGGGGCACAGTGGGGACAGGGTGGCTGTTTACTGACCAGTTGCCACCATTGCTGTCAGTACTGAGAGCACCAGCTTGGGATAGGCCTGGGGGCAGGGCAGAGAGGAAAGCTGAGAGCAGAGGGGGAGTGGGGAGGGATAACTGAACAGAAGGCCTGTTTCCCTCTCCTCCCCTAATGGCTGGGGGCCAGGGAAAAGAGGAGATTTGGACTGGAGGAGAGGGAGGGAGATGGTGTTGGGGCCCACAGTGTGCTGGTGAGCCAGCCCGGGGAACCTTTTCTGGCTCTAAACCACCCTCCTACCTCTGCCCAGGCAGGCAGCTTCCTGCTGAGCTGGGAAATTGCTTTGGTCTGGAATTTTTCTGCTGGGAGGGAGGGAGAGGTTGGGGGCCAGATTCACTGTTAAAAATCTCCAGTTACCAACATTCCTGAAACAGACCCAAAGGAGGCTGACTGCACAGACTCCAGGGGGGAGGGCAGAGGGGCCAGAGGCAGGGCTGGAGAGATGGCTGTGCCACATACCCTGCAGTCATCCTCGGGTCTTCTTCGGGCATCAGCAAGCCAAGGCCATCATCTCTCCACTTGCCGTGCACGCTGTCGAGGGCAATTTATAAAAAAGCAGCTCAGGCTCGGCGCCCATAGTTCAGTGGTTAGGGCTCCGGCCACATGCACCGGGGCTAGTGGGTTTGAACCCAGCCAGGGCCTGCTAAACAACAATGACAACAATAACAAAAAAATAGCCAGGTGTTGTGGCGGGCGCCTGTAGTCCCACCTACTTGGGAGACTGAGGCAAGAGACTCTCTTGAGCCAAGAGTTTGATGTTGCTGTGAGCTGTGACGCCATTGCACTCTACCAAGGGTGACATAGTGAGACTTTGTCTCAAAAAAAAAAAAAAAAAGAAGCTGAAACGTGAATGTTCAGCTCAGAAGTGTGCCTGAGTCCTAAAATGCCAGGATTGGGAGGGGACCCCACAGAGCACCTGCCCGCCCAGGAGAGGGGAAAGTCTACCCAGGGTCAGCACTCTATGTATGACAGTCCCACACAGCCCCGTCTCACCATTGTGTTCTAGCATAGGACAGAGAGGGCCAGCCACCTGCCACAGTCCCTCAGCAAGCTGGCTGGAGATCGGAAGGGCTCCCAGGGACTGACACTTCACTTTTAGGGGCTCTGGTAGACTCATAACAACGCCAACCCATGGAAAGGGAATATTACTGTCTTCATTTCCCCAGTGAAGAAATCAAGGCCAGAGAGGCTGAGTGACCTCAACAAGGTCACAGCTGGACCTTACCCAGATCATTTTGACTCAGGGAGTCTCTGCAGAGTCTCATCATGCTCCAACCTTATAGATTCTGCTGCCTTTCGAAAGCAGCTCAAATCCCAGTGGGCTGCTGAGAATGTCATTTCTGTGCTGCAGGTACAGGCGTCTGTGTCTTCCCTTGGATTTCAGCTGCCTCTTTTATGTCTCAGTTGTGCCCAAGTGGACTGATTTGGGTTAAAACTGCGGATTTACATAACCTCTCTTGATGTCAGGAACAAGGCTCAGGTGCTGTGCTTGCAGATCTGGGTTTGAGTCCTGTCTTTTCCTCTTGGTACTGATGACCTTGGTTGGTCAATTCAAAAAGTAATTTTTGGACCAAGTAATAAAAGTACACACTACAAAATTCAAAAGTGTATAAAATGAAAAATGAAAGCTCTCCCAGCCTTTCTTCCTAGCCTCGTTTTTCTTCCCAGAGGCAGTGACTTATTTTCATGTGTCCTCCACAAATACTCAATGTCTATGCAGGTATTTTGTGCTTACTTGTAAGATGAAGAATAACAAAATTTTACGTAGTGAGGCCCCAGGAACATCCCAGCTTCATATACCGTAGGGAGAAAGAGCCGCAGTGATTCTTTGGGTTGGCATTCTGCTGCCCTCAGCGCCTCTGCTTCCTGAGGGAGGGGAGGAGAGGTGGTCTCCAGGGAGGCCCACCAGCACCTCCTCCCCTTCCTGCTCCACCCTTGGATGGCAGAGTCTCCCTCCCAGCCTTTGAATCAAGGCTGGTCATGTGACATGATTTGACCAATTGAATGGAGCAAAAGTATCACTGGGCCAGTTCTAGGCCTAACTCTTAAGAGACCAGATGGTTTCTGCTTCTGCCCTCTTGGGACCCAGCTGCCCTGCACTAAGTCAGTCCAGGCCATCCTGATGAAGGGAGAGGCCTCATGGAGAACAGAGAGAGAGAGAGACACTAAAGACAAGATACCACATGGGAAGAGAGGCCATACAGAGAAGATTCAAGCCCCCACCCCTACCCCCTCCACCAAAGATATAGCACCAATGCCTCAGATGCTCAGAGCAACACCTTCTTCAGCTGTCTAGCCCGCTCAGCCCCCCAACTGACTGCAGCTGCATGAGTGCCCCCAGCTGAGGCCTGCTGGAGTCCCTATCATAACATTCTGGGGAAATGTAAATAGTGGTTTCAAGTGGCAGCAATAGATAGTTGATAAGCAATTATCTATGGGAGAAGCACGTGGCTCACACCTATCATCCCAGGTGCTCAGGAGGCTGAGGCAGAGGGATTGCTTGAGCCCTAGTCCTAGTGTTTTCAGGGGTGAGCTCTGCCCCCTTGCCACATTTATGTGGTAGTGGCACAGCCATCTCCATTTTACAGGTGACAAAAGCAGCACAGAGAGGTGAAGGAACTTGCTTACAGACACACCACAGGTGTGGACTGGGATTCAAACTCAGGCAGTGGAGGTCCAGAGTCCCCACGTTTAGCTACATGACGCTATCTCTCAATTTATTATTTTTACCTATTTAGAAATTCATAGCAGTTTTCTTGTTCCAGAGCATTTTTTTTTTTTTTTTTACTTCTTTATATAGTTTAAAAAAAAACAGAAACGAGTGGCTTGTGATTAATTGTTCTGTTGTCTGTGATTCTGATTGTCCCTTGGCTACTTCCATCAATCTCTGACCACAGGCCAGTGGGGGCAGAGGTGAGGAAAGAATGTGGCCTTGGGAGTTGCAGGACCCTCATTCATATCCCAGGTCTGTGCAAACTGCAGCATGACCTTGACCAGGCCCCTTCCCCTCCCTGGCCTGGGCCTCCATCTGTACAGCTAGGACAAGGCGGGAGCAGGTGACCTCCATGGGCCCTCCTACACAAGGATTCTCTGGCTCTTTCTGATCTATTTTTGCCTGACACCTCTCCCAGGGGCCTATGGGCCTAAGCTAATTTTCCTGGCTGGCCCCAATCCAGGTAGCTCAGGTGGAGAGTGCCAAGCTAATGAGGCCAAGGTCATGGGCCAGTTAGCATCTCCCAGAGGAAATTGTGGCTTTGCATTCGGACTGTGGCTCCCCCACCAGTCACTGAGCTTGGGTACAGGCAGGCCCTGAGGAGATGCTGAGAGCAGTGCTGGTTCCTGCAAGTCATCACTTCCTGTAGGGCCCAGATACCCTTTGTGACCACATGGGCAGCATGTCCTGGACTTGAGTCAGCACACCAAGGGGATTCAAGGAGTATGTGAGTGGGGGTCCAGAGAGGACCAGATGGTTTGTCAAGTGCCTTCAAGTAAACTCACACCTGGTCAAGCCGGGAAGATGAAAACCAAATCTGTTTCTTTAAAGGAGAAGGCTTGTCCACATTTCCCCAACGCTACTCACTGTAAGGCTCTCCAACATCAATAACTTTCCAGCTTTCCTTTTTTTTTTTGGACACAGAGTCTCTGTACCAGAGTAGAGTGCAGTGGCATCACCATAGCTGCTTGTTACCTAAAACTCTTGAGATTAAGCAATCCTCCTGCCTCAGCCTCCTGAGTAGCTGGGACTACATAATGCCTGCCATAATGCCTGGCTAATTTTTCTATTTTTACTTGCTCAGGCTGGTCTTGAGCTCAACTTTTGAGCTCAAGCAATCTACCCACCGCCTCAGCCTCCCAGAGTGCTAGGATTATAGGTGTGAGCCACTGGGTCAGCCACCCTTCCACCTTTCTATGTGAGTCATTTCCACCACCTTTTAATGAGAGGTAAGGTAGAGAAGACTTCCTCTTTTCATTATTACCTACCATGAGGTCTGTCTTCTGCTCTGCTGCAGACCTCATACCTACACCAGTGCCTGCTATACACACAGCAAGACCTCAGTGAACATCATCTGAGAGGATGGAATCCCAGAGCAGTGCCACAGATAGCACTTGAATGGACACAGCCTCGCATCACCAATGGGTTCTACTCAATTGTTTGCAAATATTTCTATTTCAAAGAAAGAGCTTCTTGGGAAGCCTGTTATTTAGAGAGAAATTGTGGAAAGGCTCTAGGAAAAAAGGAATAATTTTATACTGTGCCACCATTCCCTGATTTGAACATTTTGCAAATTTGAATTTTTTTTTTTTTTTTTTTTGAAACAGAGTCTCACTCTGTTGCCTTTAGTAGAGTGGTGTGGCATCATAGCTGGCAGCAGTCTCAAACTCATGGGCTCAAGAGATCTTCTTGCTTCAGTCCTCCCAAGTAGCTGGGTCTACAGGTGCCCTCCACAGCACCCAGCTATTTTTAGAGACAGGATCTCACTCTTGCTCAGGCTAGTCTCAAACTCCTGCGCTCAGGAGATATACCTGCCTTGGCTTCCCAGAGTGGTAGGATTGTAGGCATGAGCCACTGTAACCAGCCTCAAATTTGAATTTTTTCATTCTAGGTTTTTTAATTCAGTTCAGTGAATGTTTATCATTAATTATAATTATTATATCTAATTAAGTATCAGTTGAGGCCTTATTATAAGTCAGGTTTGGGGCTAAACATATAACATGTATGAATTTAATTTAATCTTCATGACTATAAGACAGGCATTCCTGCTGTTCCAACTTTCCAATGGGAAAACTGAAGCTGACAGAGGTTAAGTAATTTGCTCACCCTTACATGGATAGTAAGTTCTGGAGCTAGGAGTCAAATTCCAGGACCTACTAAAAGGTTGACCCCACCACCTACTCCCTCACCACAACTAATGGTGCTCTTCAGGGCACACTTTGCATGCAAGCACAGCGTTGCCTACAAGGCACTGGCCATGAAAAAATGAACGAACTCTTCAACAGGTGACTGTGAAAGCAAACTGTAGCACACTCAGCCATGGAATTCTACTTGGTAATAAAAAAGAACAAAAGCTATTGATGCACACAATAACTTGTATGACTCTCGAGAGAATTATGCCCAGTATAAAAAAGGCAACCCCCCAAAGCTATATAATGTATTATTCCATTTATATAATATTCTTAAAAGGCTAAAACTAGGTTAGGCGTGGAGGCACATGCCTGTTATTCTAGCACTCCAGGAGGCCAGGGTGGGAGAATCACTTGAACTCAGGAGTTCAAGACCAGCATGATGAAGAGCAAGACTCCATCTCTACTAAAAATGGAAAAACTAGCCAGGCATTGTGGCAGATGCCTGCAGTCCCAGCTGCTCAGGAGGCTGAATCAGGAGGATCACTTGAACCTGGGAGTCTGAGGTTGCTGTGAGCCAGGCTGAGGCCCTGGCACTCTAGCCCAGGTGACAGAGAAAGACTCTGTCAAAAAAAGGGGTAAAATTACAGGCAGTCCCCGAGTTCCAAACATCTAACTGATGTACAAGTTGCACTTATGAACGGAGGCTATTACAGGTAAACGTACCTGTTCCAACTTATATACAAATTCAACTTAAGAACCTACAGAACCCATCTTGTTTTTTTATTTTTTTTGAGACAGAGCCTCAAGCTGTCACCCTGGGTAGAGTGCTGTGGCATCACAGCTCACAGCAACCTCCAATTCCTAGGCTCAAGCAATTCTCCTGCCTCCACCTCCCAAGTAGCTGAGACTACAGGGTGCCCACCACAACACCTGGCTATTTTTTGGTTGCAGCCATCCTTGTTGTTTGGTGGACCTGGGCTGAATTTGAAACCATTAGCTCAGGTGTATGTGGCCGGTACCTTAGCCGCCTGACCTACAGGCACTGAGCCAGAACCCGTCTTGTTTGTAACCCAGGGAGGGACTGGCTATATAGAAATGAAGAATAGATTGGCAGATGCTAGGAATTAACAAGATAAAGTGGGTGTGGCTATCCAAGGGCCCTACCAAGGATATGATGTCCTCTGGGAGATGGAAACACTCTGTCCTTACTGTGTCAATGCCAGTTTCCTGGTTGTGATACTCAAGGAGCATTTGGAACAATAAAACACAATTAGCAGCCTATAAACCCAAAGCAGAAAAGTGGCTGGTTGTATATTAAATCTGGGTGTTTACATATGTGGCATCTAAATGTTTATTCGCCAACATTTAAAAGTATTGCAAGATGTTACCATTGATGGAAACTGAGTTAAAGCGTACATGGATCTCTCTCGATTATTTTGTGCAACTGCAAAAATAAAGGTTTATTTACAAAAAAAGAAATAGGATGAGGTGTGGTCCTACCCTCAAGGAGCATACGTCTTGGGAATGAGGCATAGGGGAGCCCAGCCTGGTAGGGACGGGCTAGTTTGTACAAGTGAGAGAAGACCAGGGCCTCTGAGGCAGGCAGGACACTGTGCATGAGTTGCCTGCCCAGGTATTCCTTCCCCTGAATCATCCCAGTCTGGAGAGATCTCAGGCTATTCCTTTCATCGAAAAAAAAAAAAAAATGCATAATACAGGCTATTTCCCAGCTTGTTCACAACAATGTTAAGTGACAGATGAAATGATGTCTTTAAATTTTTCTTAAACCTTTGGTGCTGCTACTGCTCATGTGGGAGAAAGCCCAATCAGAGGAGAAAATGAATGAAGATTCCCTTGTCAAACATCACAGCAGAGAGTAAGTGTCTTGTTCAGCCCTTCAGGATCATCTCTCGTGTTCAATTTCGGAAAGAGGCAGCTGTTAATGTTTTTCTTGTTAGGAGATAATTCTTTTTAAAATGCTTGAGTTTTTTCTTGGTATGACTAGTTCTGCTTTATGGATCATATCAGCTTAGTAGTGAAAAGGTGAGAGTTTTGAAGACAGAGGCCCATACATTTGAATCTTAGTTCCGCCACTTACTAGCTATGGTCGTGACCATGACTCTCCTTGAGACTAACAATGCTAAGTGGGCTGATGCAATGCTGCATTCATAGGGCTGTGGTGCAGATTAATGAGAAAACATTTGCTAAAGAACAGAGTATGATACCTGACACATAGTAGGTGTTCAAGAGATACTCATTGTTAATAATAACTCTCATTTATATAGGCAAATAAAGACCCGCACTTTCCCCAAGGCCCCCTGATTTCCAGGAGCTTTGCTTCTATCAGCCAAGATAGTCTAGGTCAGGTGTCCTCAAACTTTTTAAACAGGGAGCCAAATCACTGTCCCTCCGACCCTTGGAGGGCTGGACTACAGTTAAAAAAACAAAAACAGAAAACTATGAACAAATTCCTATGCACACTGCACATATCTTATTTTGAAGTAAAAAAACAAAAAGGGAACAAATACAATCACACCGCCTCATGTGGTCCGCGGGCTGCATTTGGAGGACCCCTGGTAGGTTATGCAGTAATAAACAACCCCCCAATTTAACCACAGTTACGTGTAGCTCACACTGCAAGTCCGTCATGGGTCAGAGCAACTCTGCTCTTGTTGTCTTCACTCCTGGACCCAGCGTTGAGTCCAGAAGTCAACAGAAATACTGTTGAGTATTTCTGGTTGTCATGGTCTTACATCAGCTTTCAATGCTGTGGCTTAGAAATGACACATACTATGTGCATTCAAAACTCATTGGCCAGAACTGATTACACATTCCCACCCAATCGTAAGGGGATCAGGAAGGATAATCTCACCATGTATCTGGAAGGAAGAAAACCCCCAAACACATAGCTGACAACTCTGGCGACACAGACAGTGCCTTTGAAAACCCTAGTGGGAGGAGGCTCTGCTAGACAGTGGGAGGAAGGCAGGAGCCAGAGGGGGGAGGGTGAAGGGGGACGGCGCAGGCCCAGGCCAGAGGAACAGTGGCGCCTTTCTCATCTTCACACGAGCCCAACACTCTCTGGATCATTCCCTCCTGCAGAGGCACAAGCCAGGCCTGCTGAAAGGTGGCAGTCACCCGCCTTCAACAGGAATGGGGAGGCTGTGTGGAAGCTGTGTTCCCCGCTCTCCAGTTCACCAGTGGAACAGTCACAGAGCAGGGTTTCTCTGGCCACGCCAGCTCTGCTGGATCTCAGGGCCTGCTCAATTTTTCTCTAAGTTTTGGGAGCCCTCAGGCGAGCGTTTCTAGTGTGTTCTCCACTTGCTCCTTGGGCTCCTTCCTGCTGCAGCCATGTGCCCCGCCTCGCTCCGGCGTTGGGCATCTCCTGTTACCACTGATGTCAGAAGCAGCAGCTCCGCCCGCCTGTCCTCCGAGGTCGCCAGCCGCCGACGCGCCGCTCGGACAGCACGATGTCTGTGCCGACAGCGCCACCTCCCGTCCCTGCCGAGGCTGCTGGCAAAGCCCAGCGCTCACCGCCCCAGCTGTCCCGCTGCACCCCTTGTCAGAGGATTCAGCAGCGGCGTGGCCCAGGGACGCTTGCGTAGCTGGTGCTGTAGTCTGATCAGTTTCCATTCTGACCCCTGCTGTCCTTTCAGATACTGGAATTCAGTTCTTCCTTCTACTCCCCTCCCAGCCACGCGCCGCGGCCTGGAATGCCCTCGTCACCACTTTCCTTCCCAATTTCTGCATCCCTCTACCAGCTGTCTTGAAAGACGCTCAGACCTCACCTCCTGGGGGAAGCCTTCCTTGACTCCTCAAACTTGGTCAGGTCCCCCTGCTGTCAGGTCTCTCCCCTCTGCACTGGACCAGAGGGCAGTGATGGAGGATCTGGAAGGAGCATCGCCAATCAAAGCGTTTCCAGTTAGTAAACAAAGCTTCAGGGAACTCTTGAGAGTTGATAACTGCTGCAGGCTTTGTGATGATCTGGAGAGCAGAGCAGCACTCCAGTTGGCCTTGATGAGATCTCTGTGTGTTTCTTGTTGGGCTCAATGAGCTGATGCAGGTGGCTGGGGAAGGAATCTTCTCCTTGGTTCTCCATTTCCCACAGATGACTCAACACCTTCCTTGAGTCCTGGAAAGCAGACATCTTGCTAGGGCAGCCCTGGTGCTCATTGGGGGGCAAGGAAGTCACCTCCAAGAAATGTTCTAGTCATGGCAATTACCCAAGAGACCCCTCATGCTTCAACAGCTGGTGGTCAGCCCAATATTGTTTCCAATATATATTAAAACAAAATTGAGGTCTGGGCACTATGGCTACAGGCGCCCACCACAATGCCCAGCTATTTTTTGTTGTAGTTTGGCCAGGGCTGGATTCGAACCTGCCACCCTTAGTCTATGGGTCTGATGCCCTACTCACTGAGCCATAGGCACTGCCCCTCTCAGATTTTGCTAGGCTTTTCCCTGACACACCTGCTGCAGTCAGACGGCCTGCAGAAGAACACCTTGTGAGAAGGTTCCCAAAGAACAATAGAGAACATCACCGAGTTGCTCTGCCTGGAAAGGTAGGCGTCGTAGGCTGGATCCGCATTGTTTCCTGGGTAACAGCTAAAGATTTGGCTGGAAGTTCAGCATCCTACAAGGAATAAATCTGGAGGTTTGGTGACAAAGATATTTCAGGAAGAAGTACACTACAGAGATGGAACTCTCAGAATGAGGCCAGAGCTAAAAAAATACTCCTGCCCATGTGAATGCTCAAGAGGTCTCCACTGGCAAAGAGGGCGGCGCTTGTGGCTCAAAGGAGTGGGGCACCGGCCCCATATACCGGAGGTGGTGGGTTCAAAGCCAGCCCCAGCCAAAAACTGCAAAAAGAAAAAAAAAAAAAAAGGAGAGAAGTAGACATCCTTTGGGGCTGCCTCCCTTCCCCAGGCAGCCTAGTGTTCTCAAAATGGGCTCCATAACCATGTCAATGGAAAAGAAGCCATACTCTGTAAAGCAATTTTAAGAGGTTTATTGTGAGCCAAATTTGAGGACCTTGTTCCAGAGTGATGGCCAAGAAGCCCCAAGCAAGTGAACTTGCTATCATGAGCTTACAGTTTGGTTTATACTATTCAGGGAGCTGGGAGTTACAGGTAAAGTCATAAATCAATACATGGAAGGTATGACATTGGTTTGGTCCGAAAAGGTGGGACATCTCAAAGTGGGGGCTTACAGGTTATAGCTGGGTTTAAAGATTCTTTAGTTGATAATTGGCTGAAAGAGTTAGGCTCTGTCTAAAAGAACAGGAGTCAGCAGAAGGGAATGCTTGAGTTAGGATAAAGATGCGTTAATCAGAGGCAAGCTGCTGGCCATATATTTGTTGTAAACATTGAAGGCCTGTGGGTTTGTCAGGCCTAGCCTTAGGTCTGGTAATGCGCTATAAAGGATATCTCCAGGAAGGGGGGGGGCATGATGAGGCGTGTCTGACCTCCTTTCTCATGGCTAGCAATTTAGTTTTAGGGTGTCCTCTTGGCCAAGACGAAGTCTAGTCAGTCAACAGGTTGAGGGTGGGGTTGAGCCTTAAGATTTTATCTTAGTTAGCAAGATGTTATCATGTGCCTGATGAGGAGGCCACTCCTCTAGCATGGGCTGTGCCTCCTCAGGTTGGCTACTTGGCACCTAAGGAATCTCAACCCCAGAAGGGACAGCCTTAGGTATCGCTGAAGTGGCCTGAAGGGTTGAGTCATGCCTTATAGGATGTGTTATACACTGAACCCACCCCAGTATTTAGTGGACTTTCTCTTATAGCCAGAATTTGGCCCCAGAGTGGATCTGGACAATAAGGGGTTAAGGTGAGGGTCATCACTCTGTCGTGGCACATAATGAGCCACTTTCAAAACTTTCCTTTTCAATACCTGACTCTGGGACCTTCCTTAGCTGATAGGAGTAGGTTTTGGACCATTCCTGGCTCCTCACGCTGCCTGATGTGATGCAGAGATGGCAATGAGGCGATTGGGCTGGGTGTGCTAAGTTTAGTTTGCAAGAGAAATTCACATTGCTGCCAAACAGTGGGATAGGAGGGACGGCTAGAACTCAAGGAGCGTCCTAGGATCCCTGCTTGTACTGCACAAGTAGTACAGGTTAGCAGGAAATGTCACACACAGCCTTACTGGGGCTAGACCACCAAGGGGCTTGGACCTCACAAGAATGCATTTGCCCATAGGTAAGAGGAACACAAGGGGGATAACCGGTCAAAGTCATAGCAGTGGCAGCCGTGGTCAGTGGTAGTTGTAGCCACTACTGTACCTCTTTGTTTCCTACAAATATATGTGTGTGTCCTAACACACACACATAGATAGAAGACCCCAATGGAGCAAGAAGTAAATTGACATCGTGCTGAGGTCCTCACTCCATGACAAACGTCAAGATGCAGTAGATAGAGATGATTTGGCTGAATCTCTAATTGGAGAAGTGGTGACTGCATTTGCTATTGTACTACTGATTGTTGGATCCATAACAGGTTAAGGAGAGTCATTTTTGTTTGTGTGGCGGGAATAGTGATACGTGTATATGGCGGCCAAGGGCTTTACTGTATACAGTAAGCACAAATTCAGGTGACTGTTGAACCCCAGAGTTTTTGTCTCTATTTTTCATCTTCTTTCCTGACACCCTGGCCTGACTTGTCTAAGAATACAGTCATCTAACCCAAGATATTCTGTTTCCTGGGAAATCAAAGACACTAGGACTCAAGGTGTTTGGACTAAGGGCATCTGGAAGCAGAACCCTCCAAGGGCAAACCATAAGTTCCTGATGTTGGACCTGCCCTGCTTCCTTTCCTTCCTGAATTGTGTGAATTTTGTTCTTCCTCCCATCTGAACTGTCCAAGTTCCCTTCCAATGGATCTTTTTTTGGGGTATGTCAGACTCTGTTTCTGTTGCTGGGAACCAAAAGAATTTCAACTGATTCAAGCATACTGGAATTGCACTGAATATAATTAGCATGACAGAATTTCAACTAGAAAGTTCAGGGTGAAAAGGTTGAATGGATTACTGAAAAACTCAACTAATTAGTCCTTAAACACTCAATGCCCAAGTGAAATCTATGAAAGAATGTGAATTATCCAAGGGTTGATAAAGAAGTGACAAAGAAGTGACACGTTGGTCATGTTGCTCAGGCCGTCAGGCCGTGGCTCTATCTTCAGAAAGAAATAGAAGAATCACTTGAGGGCTATAGGGACATATAGGGTGGCAGAGAGTTAGAGGGACTGGGAAAAGCCTTCTGCAGGGTTGTACACACAGAAGGACTTATTAGGTCCTGACTGCACTTTATTTTATTTTTTATTTTTTGAGACAGAGTCTCACTTTATCGCCCTTGGTAGAGTGCTGTGGCGTCATAGCTCACAGCAACCTCAAACTCTTGGGCTCAATCCTCTTGCCTCAGCCTCCTAAATAGCAGGGACTACAGGTGCCCACCACAACACTGGCTATTTTTTAAGAGATGGGGTCTTGCTCTTGCTCAGGCTGGTCTTGAACCTGTGAGCTCAAGCAATCCACTCGCCTTGGCCTCCCAGACCTGGCAGCACTTTGAGTGACTTAGGAGAGTTTTGGGGATTACTTTGCACATTCTTGTCCTTTGTTTCTGCTCTGGGCTCCAACTGTGACACTCAATGCTCCATAACATGGTAAATCAGAGAATTAATGCCCACTGAGACAAGCCCTCAAGAAAGGGGAATGGTGTTAAATCCTTCCCTCTCTCCTCACTGGAGAGGAAGATTCTGAGGACATTCCTTGAAGACTGCTCAGAAGATCCTGGCAGACTCAATTGCCCACATGGTGACCCAGTCAAGAACATGTCCTTGTATTGACTTTCTCTCCTTCCCCTATGTCACTCCTCCACTCCCTCAGTCCTGCTCCCAGAATCACTTCCCAAATAACCCCATGGGGGAGGCTTGCCTCTGACTCTGCTTGCAGGGGACCCCAGGCTACAACAGGGTCCGTCCTTCCTTCCTTCCTTCCTTCTTTCCTTCCTCTCTCTCTCTTTCTTTCTGTTTCTTCCTTGAAAGTTGATTTCCTGCAACAGGTTACTTTAGATGCCACAAAGGCTTTGGGCTTCACTCCAAGAGCAATGGGAGCCATTGAAGCATTGCAAGCAGGTGGTTGATCAATCTCTGTTCTGAATGGGCCGATCTGGCCCATTGAGGAGGATGGGTTGGGGCAGGGGCAGGGGCAGTGTCACAGAGAAGACCATTCTAGAAGTTTTACAGGAGTCTAGAAGGAAGGCCCACTGGATAGGAATGTTTGCCATCCTGCTATCTCTCTTTCTCCCTCTGTTTCTCACGAACTGTCATGCCTGCACATAGGCCATTCTGATCCTGGTCAGACTCATGTGCCATGTGCCAATCCTGGTCCCTGGCAACTATATAGGGACCATGCCTAGGCTTAGCCCAAGCCAGGTGTGCACAAGGGGCCCAGGGAGTGCAGGATCTGCGGGAAATGACTAGCTGGGAAAGGCACAGCCCAGTGAGCAAACAGAAGCAATGGAGGACTTGTCTGGAGATCCCAGAAGAAGGGTCATGAGGAAGGGAAGTCAGGTGCCCAGAGCCCAGGCGAGCCCACCAATCAGCACAATGCAGTCTCAGAGTGCCAGCATTTATTGAACACAAGATGGGGAGAGCCAGACGGATACGACATACCTTCTCCAGCATCCCCTTCCCCGACTGATGAGGAAACTGAGACTCAGAGAGGCTTTGTCTCTTGACCCCAGCTGCTTAATCTCAACATGCCATAAGCTTCCTCCACCTCTGCCTGGCCCCTGGTTTCACTTTTTTCTCCCCAAATCAACCGGTTCCCAACATAGCACTTGGAATTTCATTGGAACCTCATTAATTTCTCTGTGTATCCTGGTCCTAAGGAGGGCCAGCCACTTGCTAAGTCCTCTACCACCACTGTCATCCTCACTGTCACCATAATCACCATCCAGAAGCCACTGACAGAAATACACCCAAAGAAAGATAAGGATGAGCTGATACTAGAAAGATAGGGCTAGAGGCAATCACCAGGGAAAGATTCATTCATTCTTCTTCTTTTTTTTTTTTTGAGACAGTCTTGCTCTGTCACTCCAGCTAGAGTGCCATGATGTCATTATAGCTCACAGCAACCTCAAACTTCTGGGCTCAAGCAATCCTTCTGCCTCAGCCTCCAGAGCACTTCAGCCTATAGGTGCATACCACCAGGCCCAACTAATTCTTTCCTTCTTTCTCTCTTTTTCTCTCTCTCTTCCTTTTTTTTTTTGAGACCGACTCTTACATTGTCACCCATAGTACAGTGCCATAGCTCACAGCAACCTCAAACTCTTGGGTTCAAGCGATTCTCTTGCTAATGTAGCTGGGACTACAGGTGCCTGCCACAATGCCCAGCTATTTGTCTGTTTGTTTCTTTTTGTTTAGCAGGCCCAGGCCAGGTTCAAACCCACCAGCCCCGGAGCATGTGGCTGGCATCCTAACCGCTGAGCTACGGGCACCCAGCCTCTTTCTTTTCTCTTTCTTTTCTCTCTTTTGTCTCTTTCCTTCCTTCCTTCCTTCCTCTCCTTCTCTCCCTCCCTTCCTTTCTTTTCTTTCGCTCCCCCTCCCTCCCTCCCTTCCTTCCTTCTTTCTCTCCCTTCCTTCCTTCCTTCCTTCTTTCCTTCCTTCCTTCCTCCCTTCCTTTCTTTTCTTTCTTCCTCCCTCCCTCCCTCCCTCCCTCCCTTCCTTCCTTCCTCCCTTCCTTTCTTTTTTCTTCCTTCCTCCCTCCCTCACTTCCTCCCTCCCCCCTCCCTCCCTTCCTTCCTCCCTCCCTCCCCCCTCCCTCCCTTCCTTCCTTTTCTTTCTTTCTCTCCCCCTCCCTTCCTTCCTTTCCCATTCTCTCTCT
>CAUYPK010150706.1:0-48904 GCA_963574355.1 Loris lydekkerianus | reverse complement strand
CTTGCACTCCCACCAGCAGTGCAGAAGTGTTCCCTTTTCTCAATATCCATGGCAACATTTGCAGTTTTGGAATTTTGTTATGTGAGCCACTCTTACTGAAGTTAGATGACATCTCAACATGGTTTTGATTTGCATTTCTCTGATGATTAAAGATGATGAGCATTTTTTTATGTGTCTGTAAACCATGCACCTATCTTCTTCAGAGAAGCTTCTGTTCAAGTCCCGCCCACAGTGAAATAGGATTAATTTTTCTTTTCTTATTAATAAGTTTGAGTTCTCTGTGGATTCTGGTTATCAAACCTTTGTCAGAAGCATAACCTGCAAATGTCCTCTCCCATTCTGAGGGCTGTCTGCTTGCTTTCCTTACTGTGTTCTTGGTTATGCAGAAGCTTTTTAGTTTGATCAGATACCAGTAATGTATTTTTGGTGTTGCTTCAATTGCCCAGGGGTCCTCCTCATAAAGTATTTTCCAAGGCCAATTTTTTCAAGTGTTTCTTCTGCACTGTCTCCAAGAAAAGATTCACTATAAGTGAATCCTTATAGTTTCATGTCTTAAGTTTAAATCTTTTATCCAATGAGAGTTAATTTGTGTTAATGGTGAAAGGTGAGGGTCCAGTTTCAGTCTTCTACAAGTCATCAGCCAATTCTTCCAGCACCATTTGTTAAATAGGGAATCTTTCCCCCAATTTACATTTTTATAGGCTTATCAAAGATCAAATGATGATAAGTGTTTGGGTTCATCTCTTGGTTCTCAATTCTGTTCCATACATCTACTTCTCCATTTTTGTGCCAATACCATGCTGTTTTGATCACTATAGATTTATAGTATAGTTTGAACTCTGGTAGCATGATTTCTCCTGATTTGTTTTCATTTCTGAGTAATGTCTTGGCTATTCAAAGTTTTTTCTGGTTCTGTATAAAACAAAGTACTATATTTTCCAAATGTTTAAAGTATGACGTGGTGCTTTGATACGAATTGTGTTAAATTTGTAAATTGCTTTGGGTAATATGGACATTTTAACAACGTTGATTATTCCTAGCCATAAGCGTGGTATGTTTTTCCATTTTTTTTTTTTCCCCTCAGTTTTTTGACAGGGATGGGTTTGAACCCACCACTTCCAGTGTATGGGGCTGGTGCCCTACCCATTGAGCCACAGGTGCTGCCCCTATTTTTCCATTTGTTAACATCTTCAGTTATTTCTTTTCTCAGAGTTTTGTAATTCTCTTTATAGAGATCTTTCATGTCCTTTCTTAGATAAATTCACAAATATTTCATCTTCTTTGGCACAACTATAAAGGGGATAATGTCCTTGACTTTTTGGGGGCTTATGATTGGTATATATAAAAGCTACTGATTTGTGAGTATTGATTTTGTATCCTAAGATGCTACTATATTCCTTGATCACTTCTAAGAGTTTTGTGGTTGAGTCCCTGGGGTTTTCCAGGTATAAAGTCATATTATCTGTAAAGAGTGAAAGTTTTATTTCCTCTGACTCTATTTGTATATCCTTGATAGGCTTCTCCTGCCTGATTGCGATGGCTAAGACTTCCATTACAATGTGAAAAAGCAGTGGAGACAATGAGCAACCTTACCTCGTTCCTGATCTGAGTGGAAATGTTTTCAATTTTACTCCATTCAATATGATATTGGCTGTGGATTTGCTTTAGATGGCCCCTATCAGTTTAAGAAAAATCCCTTATATACCTATTTGCTAAAGTATTCTGATCATGAAAGGATGCTGGATATTATCAAAAGCTTTTTCTGCATCAATTGAGAGAATCATATGGTCTTTGTTTTTTACTTTGTTTACGTGATTTATTATATTTATAGATTTATGTATATTGAACCAACCTTGAGGTTGGGGTTGGACGATAAACCCCGCCCACTCAAGTTGTATAATTACTTTGAGGTGTTCCTGGATTCTCATTGCTAGGATCTTAGTGAAAATTTTTGCATCTGTGTTCATTGAAGATATTGGTCTATAGTTTTCTTTTCTTGTTGGGTCTTTTCCTGGTTTGGGAATCAGGGTGATACATACTTCACAGAATGTGTTGGGAAGTATTCCTTCTTTTTCAATATTTTGGAAAAGGTTAAGTAATATAGGTAATAGTTCCTCTTTAAAGGTTTGGTAGATTTCTGAAGTGAAGCCATCTGGTCCTGGACTCTACTTTTTTCTGGGAGATTTCATATAGTTGATTCTATTTCAGTACTTGATATAGATCTGTTCAGCATTTCCAGTTCTTTCTATTTAAGTCTAGGAAGTTGGCATGCTTCCAAGTATTGGTCAATTTCTTAAAGATTTTCATATTTCTGAGAATAAAGTTTTCTGTAGTATTCATTAAAGATTTTTTTGAATTTCTGAGGTATCTGTTGTTATTTCACCTTTGTCATATCTGATTGATGATATTAGGGACTTTAATTTTCTATTTTTGCTTAGGTTCATCAATTTTGTTGAATTTTTCAAAAAACCAACTTTTGATTCATTGATCTTTTGAATAATTGTTTTGCTTTCAATTTCATTTAATTCTACTCTACTTTTAGTTATTTCTTTTCTTCTGCTGGATTTGGGGTTGGAATGTTCTTTTTCAGTAGCTTAAGATGTCTCATTAAGTGATTGACTTTGTCTCTTTCTGTTCTCTTGAGGAAGGTTTGCAACGCTATAAATTTCCCTCTTAGGACTGCTTTTGCAGTATCCCACAGTTTCTGATAATTCATGTCTTCATTATTGTTCTGTTCCAAAAATTTGGCAATTTCCTTCTTTTTTTTTTGGCTGGGGCCGGGTTTGAACCCACCACCTCCAGTATATGGGGTCGGTGTCTTACTCACTGAGCCATAGGCACCACCCAGCAATTTCCTTCTTAATCTCCTTTATGACCCAGCTATCATTTGGCACAAGGTTATTTTGTTTCCATGTCTTTGTACGAGTAGGCAGATACTGTTATTGATGAGTTTGACTTTTATTGCATGATGAGCTGAGAAAATACAAGGAATAATTTCTATACTTTTAAATTTGTTGAGGTTAGACTTGTGACCTAAGATGTGATCAATTTTGGAGGATGTTCCATGGGCTCATGGGAAGAGTGTATATTCAGTTTTGTTAGGATGAAATGGTCTGTAGATTTCTATTAAATTCAATTGTTGTATGGTGAAGTTTAAGTCCAAAATATATTTGCTTAGTTTCTTTTTGGAGGATCTACTCCACACTGCCAAAGGAGTGTTAAAATCTCCAGCTATTATGGTGCTAGAAGGTATTAAATTGCTCACATCTGTTAGGGTCTCCCTTATAAATTGAGAAGAATTCTGGTTGGGCACATAAATGTTAATAATTGACATCTCATCATGTAGAGTGTATCTGTTAACAAATATGAAATGACCATCCTTGTCTTTCCTTACTTTTGTTGGTTCAAAGCCTAGTGTATCTGCAAATAAAATCCATTTCTCTTCATAGCATTCAAATTACTATCCCAGGCATCTAGACTTAACACCTGAACTTTAGTCAAAGTTCTCCAACTTTTCTTAGCAGTAGATTATTTTTATCTTACGGATAAGAGATGGATAAAACACAAGGTAAATAAAGACTGTATCTTGATTCTCTGAAGAGGCATTATTGCTTCTGCTGCCTCTTTCCATGCCTCAGAACCAGAGAGATGAAAATAGTAAGAGTATTCCAGAAACAAGATGGCTCTGTACTGGCTTACCTACTCTGGCTGAGGAAGGAGTGCCTTTCAGAAGGGAAAGTATGTACAGGAAACTTGGGACTCACAATTCGGAGATCTCTCAAAAGAGCATTTGTCTGTTTAAGGAGGAGGTTCATGAAAGAGGCGAGATAGCCAGAAACTTAGACTGTTGGTCCTGGTGTCAGACCCTCTCTATAGGATGTGGATGTTATTCCATGTACCTCTACTCAGAAACCCCCACATGTTGTTTCTTTTCTGTAATTTTTTGTTTGTTTGCCTTAAACCTTAAAAGATAGTTCCTAGACACACTATAGGTTTCCTCTGGGAACCATCTGAGTTGTCTCCAATCCCTATTTCAAACACACACCATAATTAATGCCCTAGCCATCTGGCTTATGTAGTTCAAAGATAAACTTATGTTTTCCTAATTGATTATTTATTTTTAAGGCAGTGCAAGTATTTTTATTACACAAATATCATATACAATGTTTATGTCAGGGTTTTGGGTGTGCCCATCACCAGAATAGAGTTCATTGTACAAATATGTAAATTTCTGTCACACTCCCACCTTCCCTGCTGAAGTTTCCTTGTGGCATCTGGCTGCAAGCAGCAACCCAAACTAGCTGAGTTCAGCAGCAGTGGCACTGCGGGCTGGGAGTTTTGCTGCCGGGCACCTCAGCCCAGACCGCACAGCTTTCCTGCTGGGTAGCAGCGCTCCATGACTGTGCCGAGGCTGAGCCACGCTGCACTGCCTTTCCATTCTGCCCTCGTGGGCTCCCTCTCCTGCCAAGATTAGTTTACAAATCTCCCCTCTGTGCCTCTGAGAAACACCACCAAGTCCTGAGGTCTGGGATCCAGCCCGCAGCCTATTCCCTGGTCCTCCGAATTCAATCCCTGACGATATGA
Source organism: Loris lydekkerianus (assembly GCA_963574355.1). Lineage (NCBI taxonomy): Eukaryota > Metazoa > Chordata > Mammalia > Primates > Lorisidae > Loris > Loris lydekkerianus. The sequence continues at coordinate 44,320 of CAUYPK010150706.1, read as the reverse complement.
AGGAGAGGCGGCATGCTGGTCCCCAGCTGCCCGTCAAGTACGTAGGGGGGCTTCATGCCCCTCAGCTTTGGGACACGTCCCACCCTAGAGGATGCGCAGAATCCCGGCAAGCAGCAACGGGAAAGGCTGACAGGGACTCACAGGCTGAGCACCCCTGGGTTTGCTGCAGGTATTTAAGACAAAAGGTGTGAGCCCCACTCTTTGTGAAAGCCTCGATGTAGTGGACGGACGTGCCAACAGAGGGAAGCCGCTGCTCCTGGGAGCCCCAGCGCAATTTTCCTCTAGGGCACACTTGCCGCTGAGCAGCAGTAGGCAGGGAGGGGAGAGGGAGGAAAAGTCTGAAGGAGAGCTGGACTCTGGGCACCTCCATCCCTCTCCCCTAAAGGCAGGTGCCTGGAATGTCCGTGTCTCGGTATCACACAATTATCCTGGGATCCAGCACCCATGGCCACCACAGACTGGGCAGGAGTTGGGAAATGTCTGTGTGGACACCAGTGACGCAAAGATTGGCGAGCTGAAGCTCCCTGGGGAAGCTGCAACGGGCGCAGCAGCAGTGTGACTCCGCTGTCTGGGCTCCGGCTGTGTCAGGAAAGCTGGCAGCCCTGTGCTTTGTTCTCTAGAATCGTCCAGTTTACTGGCACCAGCGGCTTTTGGGCTCCTGAGAGTTGAGAAGTTCTCCATCAGCTCAGGATCCTACTGACTGCCAGAGCTCTGAAGGAAGAAAAAATAACCCCCCCCCCACACACACACCTACCCTTTCCATGGGAATCCATGTCTCTTGAGGTTGATCTCTGCCAAAATCATGCTCCTTATTTTCTGTTACCTAATTTCTTCCCATGGGATCTCTGATAGTTTTTGGCACTTTTCCCTCTGACTTGCCCCTAAGCTAGGTTTTGGGGAGGGGGTGGAGGGTGGGTTCTTTAAATCTAAAACTTTTCCCTCTTTCTCAGATAATCTGGCAACCAACATCTCTAGTCAGCCACCTTGCCCCACCCTGGACATTGAACAATTTGAGAAACAAAGCCAATAGGATATTTTTATCACCAGGAGAAACTTAGTAGAAGGACATACCTCAAAGTCAGTTAGTCCCATGGGTTTATGACAGCGTCCAGAGTTGAGGGCTCAAACTCAAACTGTCAGCAGTTCAGGATGGGGCAGGCACCTCCACACCCCAACAGCCCACCTGCAGCCCATTGCCAGAGGCTCAGAAGAAGCTGGAACTGGTACTTACTCTGACTCTTACTCTCAAAAAGAGGGAGGGAAGTTGAGCCCATCCTACCAATTTTTACCCCCAATTCACTAACCAGATGAGTCATCCCACTCCTAAAATGGGAGTGTGCTAGGAGGTCTTTCCTCTAGAAACTGGGAGTGGGCCCTTTAAGGAAATCATTTTTAAACTTTCTAAAAGCAAATAAGTAGTATAGACAAAAGAACCATCTAAATCAGTGATTTTCAACCCATGTGCCATGAAAGGATCTTAGGTGGTTGTGAAAATTTTTAAAGATCATTAATTAAATTATTTTTAAACTGCCAAGCACAGTAAGTACATATATATATGTATATATATATATATATATATATATATATATATATTCTTTTTTTTTTTTTTAGTCTTTGTGCTCAACATAATTTAAGTGTGCTGTGAAAGTTTAACTGTAGGTTCAAGTGTGCTGTGAGATCAAAAGGCTGAAAACACTGATCTAAATGGAGACTGATGGTTATTTCTTTATCTCATTTGGTGGAGAACTTTATATGGCCAAGGTTCTCCCACAGACAAATTGTAAGAAAAAAAAGCAACAGATTCAAGATGAGACTATACATTAAGAACCTTCGAAATTACATAAATAAAAAGAAGAAAAGGGCAAACTTACAGTGTCTAGAGGTGCATACTTAGGTGATGTAATAAAAAGAAAAGCAAAACAAAAAAGATTTGGAACATGATTCTAATGTTGTGTTAAGACAAATGATTGTGATTGGATGAATATTCCAGGGTAGAAGCAAAGCTTTTTTCATAATTGCTTTCAAACCTGGGTTCTTATCAACATTTAAATTAAGCCTGTCACCTTCCCAAAGAAGCTCTACCTTACCTTAGTCATCCTATCTAAAATATGTATGTATTGTTAACTTGGGTTACAGCCCTTTTTTCCACCTTGTAATGCTCATTATAACTTAGAGCTCATTTTTCCACATCTGTTTTGTTTTTTCGTCTTTCTTGCCCTATAGAATGTATGCACCATGAAGACGGGATTGTTGTCATATCACTAATGTCATTCACAGAGCTAGGTCCATAATTGGAACTTGGTAACTCTTAATTCAATGAGTGATTGACATTTGCAACCCTTCAGAACCAGGTGGCTCCCACATCCTTGTTTTTAACCACTGTATTGCACTGTTCTCTTTAGCTTCATCTTTTGTCACTTGTCGCCCCATTCCCTGGGCTCCTAATTCTAACATACATGCCTTGCTATTTTTTATTGGTTATTTACCTTTCTTTTCTTTACATCTTTTTGTTATCTTTTTTCTTTCATCTGGCTAGCCTTATCATTGTTCAAGATTCAGGTCTTTTTTTTCCATCACTTCTTTCAGAAAACCTTTTCTGATATTTCCTTTTCCCCCAGGATAGATAGGCAGTACCTGTCTTTCATGTTTCAGAATATCCTGAGCTTAATCTCCATCACTGCACTTGCCACAATGTTCTGTGCCCACATATCTCCTTATGTACTGTCTGTTGAAACTACATACACAAAGAGAACTATTGCTCAGGACCAGCTGATTAACAGAAAATATTATTTGGAATTATCACTATCCTTGAGTATTTTTCAGAGATAAAAACAGGCTAAATAGAAACAGGTAACTGTATAGAATCCATACATCAGGACTACTTTTATTTCTCTGAAGTAAAATGAATTCTCATGTATTTGTCCTCCGGCTCAGTCATTTTAATCCTTATTGATAAGACAGTTGCACACCACAGTCTCTTCACAGCAAAGAAAAATATGAGAATATGAAAAACAATTAATGTTCAATTAATTTCTAATGATGACAGATAACATCAGTTAGGGTATTTTTTTTTTATTATTTTTTTTTTTTGCTGCAACATAGAAATGCATCTCAAACTGGCCTAAAATAAAGGTATACATCTTAAGTAAATCTTATTCAAAGGTAAGGTGGATATCCAGGATTATTTGAACACAATGTCATGAAGAAAGCAAGTTGTTTTCAGTTCTGACTCTCAGCTGACATCCCTCAGGTCTACAAGATGGCTCCAGCAGTTCCCTGAATGGTTGGATGATGTCCAGAGAAGAAAGAATGATGTTATTTGTTCTGAAACTTTTTTCTAAGTAGGAAGAGTTCCTTTTCAAAATCCCCTTCCAGACTTCCTTTATGTATCATTGGTCAGCACTGGGTAACTATTTCATTCCTAAAATGCTAACTGGCGAGGGGAATGGGACACCAACATTCAGTCCCTTCTAATTGTTATAGATGAAAAGGATTAGAAAAATTGTGCACTGTGTTAGTACAAGCCTCAAACCATGCTACATTGAAAGAAGGAGGAAATAGTAAATTCATGAAATAAATTGAAATGCAGTTTCTGGCCACTTCACAACGTTATAAAATCCATAAAAGCCAAAGTTGAGAAATGTGACTATGACCCACATCATAGTACTTCCGAGGTTTTATCAACACTAACCCATCTGCAGAAAAAAAAGTCAATCAAAATAAGGAAAGCATAGTCAGCTACCTGAGTCACTAAAAATATGATTAATTCACTTTACTGCTAATAAGTTTTACTTTATCTTTTCATCTAAATCCAATTTTAGAATATTTCTCCCATTTGGAAAGAGGACAAAGTCTATCTGTGCTCAGGTTTTTTATTTAAGACTGTGGGTAAAAGATACATTATGAATAATATTGACTTTCTTGACCTCAGTCAAGTGACATGAAAACTTAACCTAGATTCATCTCCTCCTCACATTTGTCATAAATCTCTAACATGCCAATATTCCATATTTGAATGCTTTGTGCACATTAGCAATATTGTAAAATCATATTGTATTTTGACAAGGCACTAAATTTATTTCACAGAGGGTCCATTTTAGCACTATACGTGCTATGAATAATAAAGCAGTTATTGATTCTAATGACAGATTATTATATCATTAATAATTTAGTAAAGCAAGGCCTTTTTATATTTGAAATTGGAAGAGTTGGTAAAAAGAAAAAAGGCAGCACCCAATTAGCCTTCCTTGTAATTATATTGTTCATCATAATTATGTGGCTCTATGTTTGTGTATATGTCCATATATTTACATATGTATACACATATATATACTATACATATGTCATATTGGGTTCAAAAATAGTAATACAGTCTGTACTTCCATCACGGTTATTTAAATCTTTATTCTTGTTAATGATAACAAAGCCAAAGCTTATATATTATCTGTCTATGCTCAGATAAAAATTGTTATGTATTCCTTTTTATCTCTGGCAAGATCTAACATCAAAAATGATAACAATGGTATCATAGTAGAAACAATATCAGGTGATTTGTCTAAAGAATCAGATTTCTTTAAATAAAAGGAAATGTTGTTTAAGGCAGCTGCTTATCCTTAATTGAACTTTTTTGAAACCCTAAGTACCTGTAAAATTTTGACCACAGGACTACATCTATGAATAGCCAAGACACTACGTGGTCTTTGGAGGTATTACAATATAATACATAATATATGTCACATTTTCAATGGTACTCAAATTTATCATATGAAGAAAATAATCCATTCTTCATGTTGAGATATTTGTCATTACTTTATCAAATTAGACAAAGATTTGTCTCCGAACTCAAACAGGCCATGCCCCTTTTTTCATTTACTGCATGATATGTCTGTATACAAAATCTGACAATTAAGTGCTACCTACCTCATTGCTGAATATTACTATGGTCACCTTTAAAGTACTCCCTGGGGGAAGCTATGCACCAAAACCAGAGTCTAGTCCACCCTTCAAAGCAATTTTGGAACTATTTTTCTGGAATGGCCACCAGAGGTGTCATCATATGAAGTCTGACAATTAAGTTCATGAACTTGCCAGTGTGTACTTATGTTGACACCATGTTGGTATATCAGTGTCTCTCAGCTATGTTTGTATTGATACATGGTAGTGTCTTACTGAGTGGCAGTCCTTGTTGTTGTTCTGTGTTTTTGTGTGCTATAAAAAGCTCTGATGATTATTCCAGAAAAATAATCCCAAAATTGTTTTGAAGGGTGGGCTAGGCACTGGCGTTGGTGCATAGCTTCCTGAGGGAAGTACTTCTAAGGGGACTATCGTGCTAATCAGCAATGAGGGATATAGCACTTTTTTCTAGGACGAGTTCACCCAGGACTCCTATCTTCATATATCTAAATGAATACTATGCCTACTACCAGAGAGAAATACAACTTGTCCAATTTTACTCTCAGTGTAGTAGATCCCAATTAAGAAGAAAATATTCAAGACTTTCTATCTGAAATGGATAGGTGAATTTATCTTTGATTCAATATTCAATCACCCTTCTCTCTGAAGCCAATCCCAATGATAAGAAATGAGGAAACAGATACTGGAAATCAATCTCTAAGGAATTTAGGAAACTACCTACATTTCCAAAATACAATATAGGAAGAAAATTCGAGAGTGACATAGACAACCCTGAGTGTATAGCTGTCACTATGGGTTTTCTGTAGAGTTCCTCAAATGTAAAGGCAAACCCTATACGGGCAGACCTATAACCCCATGCTAAGAACAAAAATATTTAGCTATAAGAAATAGAATTGGGAGACACCCTGGCTATACTCTGGTGGACAGAATGGAATTACAAGGTGAAGAAAGCAGCAAAGCATCACTGCAGGTGATACAAGGAGAAACTGGGGACAAGTAGCAGTGAGGCTGCTGATCTTGATCTGCTTAAAGGATGCACAATGGCTAAACCAAGGTGCCCAAACATACACCCACACAAATTCAACACACACTTTTACATTAACAGCAACTGCCCTGTCAGTCTTACTGATCTCTCATTACTGACCATGGGCAAGATGTTGATAAGAAAATTTCTGAAGGCAACAAACAGAAACTGCCTGCTAGTTGTGTCAGCTTCTTTATGGGCATAGCCACCAAACCCCCAATTAACATTGTGCTTTTGAAAATAGTTGTGCCAGAAAGAACTCTCCCTATTCAAAAATGGTTGAGACCCCCATAAAATATGTTTCAAGAAAAGGAAAGGGAAAAAAGGAATTCAAAATAAGATTAAGAATAAGATTATGTCATTACCCAGGTAAATCCCAGGGACAAAATTCTTCTTCAAGAAATAAAAGAATTTTAAAAAGACATACCTTCAGGAACCAAAAAATGAAAAAATAAATCATATGTAAATTTAAGGACGATATGATGAGATATAAGATGGGGAAAAAAATTGAACAAGTATATTACGTTAAAAATAAAGTCATAAAAATATTAAGTAATTGATAAGCATGAGATACATAGGGATATATAAGATGCAAATAACATAAGTGAGACATTGATTCCAATTAATTTGCTTACAAATTCCTTCCAAAGAAATAATATAAAGGTACTCAAATTCCTGTGCAATATTTTAAAATATGACAGTGTATTAGGTCAGAAGTAAAGCCATAATCAAATTTAAAAACCACACATGTACACACATATATTAAATTGGAAATTTGTTTTTTAATTAATAAAAACTTCTGGTTAAAGGGAAAAACAACTAGGAATTCTTATCTGGGAAATAATTACAAATATGAAATCAGACATATTTTTATAAGGCATACAGTCAATTCAGTGATCAGAGAAAAATCTGCAAGCTCAAGTTTTATGTTGTTATAATTTAAAAGAATGACAATTAATGAATTAAGCACTTGACACAAAAATAGAAGTGATTAAAGATAAGGAACACATAAGAACAAAATATTAATAAAGTCAAAAATTAAGAGATAAGAAAACAGAAAAACGAGTGTGATTAATGAATAGCTGGAAAGTTAGTTCTTCACAAAAATTAATGCCTTCACGAAGAAAAGAAAGAAAAAACAATTAAATAAGAGTAGATGTGAGTAGAAAACAATCTCTCATATGGAAGAAATGAGAAGTATAAAATAGACACCAATACATGCCATATATAATGTCTGTTGTTTCCTTCACATTAATAGAATTCCAAAACTTTAGCTAGCTACATGAATACCCAGCTTTTTTTACTATTGGTGTTGCAGAAATGCCATCCATAGTCATGAGGAGATATTTTTTAAAGCAGCTGGTGGGTATCTGATCCCCAATTATTATTATATTTTTCCATCATGCTGTCTGGTGTCCAGGTCAGAAACTGGAGCTACTATGTTCATCCAGAGGACAAATGCCACACCAAGAAATGGAAAAATGATGTGCTAGAGTAAGACTGGTTCATCAAAAACTTGTGAATTCAAACATAAACCTTCAGACCATACTCCTCCAAATGTTACTTAACTAAGAAAATAATAAAATTTAACCCTATTTAAATATGTTCATCATATAAGCTAACATTATTTGGATTCTTTTGTGAATGCAATGGAACTTAATTTTAACAGTCCTGGAGAACTGTTCAATAAAATAAAATAATATTTTGTGCTATTCTGTATAAACAAAATTTGTTTAGAGAACTAAATAGATTATTTTTCCAAAAAGACATGAAAATATCAAACCTATCCATCACTGCATTAAATAAAAGTTCTCAAAGAGTCAACCTCCCATGTAGTTTTTATGATAGTCTGAATTACTGTCCTCAGATCTCTCTTTCTGCAATCCTCTTAACATAAGACATGACAATGTGACTTACTCAGGTCCATGAAATCAGATTACAAGTAAAATCTGCCATTTTCTAGCAGAAGGGTTAAGAACCATACCAAAATTTTACCTTTCTTTTCTTTTCTTTTTTTTTTTTACCTGTACTATGGAAATTTGGCATTCAAATCAAGAAATATAGAAGACATATAGAACAGATCCAAGACTTAGAAACTGAAAATAGCTAACATGAATTGTGAGCAAGAAATAAAACTCAGTTTTTGTAAGCTGCTGATATTTGGGGGTTATATGCTACTGCAGCATAATCTAATGGAATAGTTCCTAAAGTGTCATCCTAAAACCAGTAGCATTAGCTTCTAAGAAATGCAAATTAATAGAATTCCTGGGGGGAAAAAAAAACACCTTGACTTAGCATGCCCTGTGAAAGATGCTGAGGCATAACTAAGCTTGAGATCTGCTGAAATAAGGAAAGCTAATTCATGTGGTTTCCACTGAATTCTATTTAATATAAACTTTTTAATGTACAGACAACTCCAAAACTATTCTGGATCATGGAGAGAGAAATCAAATTTCCTTTATTTATGAAATAAAGTTTTATTTTTATAGATTACCACCAAATTATTGTTAAACTGGAAAAAAAAGAAAAAAATTTAAAAATCCATAGTAAATTCATCTCAGGTAGGGATACAAATGTACAATAAACAAAATATGAGTATAACTTAGTAGCACATTAATATTCCTTGACAAAATGAGGCTGGTGCCTGAGGGGAAAAAGTGGCTGAGTATTCCAGATTATATGAATCAATAGCCATATCAATAGGAAGAAAAATATATTTTCTTCGTGATGCAAAAAAAAAGATCGAAAATAAAAATTATTTGATTAAAAAATAACTTTCATAAAATGGAAATTACATCATACTTCATACTTTAAAAATAAGAGAAAAAGATAAAAAGTATACCCCTCACGTAAAATACCAACAAAATGGCAATCTGTCAGGGGACATATTTAAATCAGTAAGAAAAAGGTGTTTTTTAAATATAGGTTCGAAAAACATTTTGGTTGAAATAATAAAATCTTTAAAAATGATTTTTTATCATCTAGAGTAAATTAAAATAAATTTTAGACATCTGAAGATTTAAACATAAAAATAGACCATTGAAGAAAGCATAGAGCAAAATTTTATAAATCAGGTTGCAGAATCAACATTTATAAGTCATAAAGGAAAACTTATTACATTTGAATACAAACCATTTGCACTAAGAAAACTTCAATAAAATCAATAATGAAATGGTGAATTTGTAGTAATAATTTTGAATTACACAATATTGATAATACTGATTTCCTCAATATAAGAACAATTAATAACTCATTTAAAAATTGACAGAGGGCATGAAAAGGCAATTGACAGAAAAAAACATAAATTTATTTGAAATGTGAAAAAAGTGTACTATATTATTCATAATTACATAAGTAAATATAAAAAATGAGGTAACATTTTTTTCTGTCAAATTTGCCAAAATCAAAATGTCTGATGTGTTATTCTGTTTCTGTGGCTATCATGGGCTATCTCAGACAGGGTAATTTATAATGAAAAACAATTTCTGCCCTACAGTTCTGGAAATCCAAGAATGTGGTTCCTGCATCTGGCAAGGGTCATCCCATGAAGAGAAGCAGAAGGCAGAAGTCAGTCCATTAGACAGAGAGAAAGGTACTAGGGCAAGGACTCATTTAATAACAAACTACTCTCCTGATAAGTAACAGGATCCCATGATAAGGACATTAGTCCATTAAAGAGGGCTCATTCTGGATGGTGCCTGTGGCTTAAAGGAGTAGGGCACCAGCCCCATATTCCAATATTCCAGAAGTGACAGGTTCAAACCCAGCCCTGGCCAAAAACTGAAAAAAAAAAAAAAAAAACCAAACAAACAAAAAAAAAAGAATTGATTAAAGAGGGCTCATTCTTATAACTGATCATCTCACTTAAGGCTCTACTCCTAATACTGTCACATTGGGGATTAAGTTTTCAACATATGAACTTTTGGAGAATACATTCAAACCACAAACCATAATATTTAGTAATGATCTTCTCTCACTTTGAAGAAGGTTTAAATCCTTCCATGTCCTACAAAGTCCTATCTGATTGGCTACTGCCTGTGCCTGAAAAACTCTTCCATCCCTCCATCCCCTTGCCTTCTCTACTCAAGCGAAGGGGGCCTTGACATCCAGACTTCTCTACTTCTTTTTACTCTGTGCAGATGGCCCATTCTCAGACTTTTGTGTCTCCTCATGTCATTCAGTCTCTGCTAGAGAAGCATCATTTCAGAAAGTCTTTCCTTGACCACCCTCTCTAACATTTCTCCTAGCCCAACACTCCTCATCTCCTTGGCATGCTTTATTTTGATGATGTTTTTTACTATCTAAAAATATGTTATCAATTAAACTGTTGACTTGTTTCTTTTTCATATAATATGAAGAATTATAGGCATTATGGTGTTAGGGACATGCGTCTCTATCATACCCTCAGTAGCTTTAGCATCTAACCAAAGATCTGACACACAGCAGCCTCTCTATATTCCCTGATTAAATGTATAATTGCCACACTAGATTGGGTGGGTGGGACAAACAGCTGTCTCCTTCACTGTTTGAAGGAGTATACATTGGTTCAACTGAATTAGATAGTAAATTGTTATCATTAACCAAATTCTCCCAGCAGAAAGGAAATTTTCAATTTAAAAAGAAAATAAAATTCATAAATTCATGATTCTGCAATCCTATATCTAAGACCTTATCGCATAAACTTATTTCTACAGATTTGACATAGTTACATGAATTTAATGCAGTGCTGCTAGTAAAGACAATACATTAAAAACAAATGCCTGTCAGAAGAAGACTGGATAAATGGCAGTATGCCCAGAAAGGAAATATTAGGCAGATACATATTTTAAAATTAGCTATCTCTATCTATCTATTTATCTAACTATCTATATAGAAGGGTCTATGTGTGTGCACAGGTATACATATATGTGTTGCTCTAGAACAAAAAAAAATCTAAGTGTGAGCAGTTGTCTGTTACTCTTTCATTTTGGAAAAATAACATGCCTATGCTTATATGTGCATATGACATTTGTTCATCACCATGCAAATGACTGGTGATACCACTTGATTATAGTGAGGTAGACTGAGTACCTGGGGGGACAGGTGTGAGAAAGAGAATTACAGTGTAATTATAGGGAAAAAACAACTAAAGAAGCCAAAATTATATTTGTGCTTACAAGAAAAATAAGAAAAAACACAAAGAAAAAAATAACATATTTTATATGTAAAATAAAGGCAAACTGATTTATTAAAGTAATTTTTAAAATTTACTAAATAAGTAATATCAGTATAGTAAAAAAATAACAGTTATAGTACAAATATAATTTTGGCTTCTTTAGTTGTGTTTTCCCTATAATTAAAGTAGAGCAGTATTATTTCATTCATATGAATCATTAGAGATACCTTTTTTAAATGTTTACCCTAAGTTGTGTTTGGTGAAGAAGCAGTGCTGAAAAAATTACATTCACCTGGATGTAATATGACACATTTCCCTTTCTGTACCATAAAAGTATGTTAAAACAATGTAAAATGGCTTTACCCTTATTGCATTGATGATAATGGAAACATATGCTTTCTAAACCATGAAACTGTCTTTGTGATGCTTCGAAATAGCCAATTAACTTATACTCCATTTTGGCTTAAGTGATTTGATAAAACACAGAATCATTCCATCAATCTTAGCCATGAACCCTTACTCTCTAAAGGTTAATGCTCTATCCTACTTCATGGAATTGAATGGGTTTGTTTGTTTATATATTAAAGCAAAATATATGTTTTAACTAGCATTTATTTAGTTCTCTTTTAAATAAAAGGCAATAAGAATAAGGATGTTATGAAAATAGAATGGTGTAATAAATAGCTTCATTATGGGATTATTCCGCCCTTGCTCCCTCAAATGATAAGACAGTATTCTATGAAAGAAAATTATAGATATAAAACATAGCATTCTGTTTCCATTACATTATTCCTAATGTTCATCAAGATTTACTATGTAATATTTTAAAACTCTCAACGCAAGCTTTGTAAGTCATAGAACACCACCAGGAGGAGATAGCAAGAACATCAATTTATTCTCCTCATGGCTATTATAATGGAGCCCTTATGTAGCTGCAAAGACTATTCCTCATTTTCTTATCTTATTTCAATATAGACTAGAATTTTCTTTTTAAGTATGTTTAGAGGAACTAGTGCTTCACGGAGCAGAAGTAATAGTCATAGAGAGGTTTTATGCACATGAATTGCATCTCCAAAGCCACTACCTTGCTCAGCTGCTGTTCACATGGAGATTGGACAAGTGCCCAAGGGCACAGGCACCAGGCAGAAATGCTTCAACTGTGACAGTTTGCACAACACAGCCACTGTCATCTCATTAGCAGGCATAAGCATTTTTGCCACATGCTGATTAATATAGTCACATTTGTTCTCACCATGCCCTCCTAAAACCTGGAGTTGGACTTTGTATTACTCCAGGCTGTTGGCCATTTAATTTCATGGCATCACAGGACAGCAAAGTCAGCTTAATAGGTCACCTCGTCCAGTCTCCTGATTTCAGGTATAGCAATAGTTAACCATGGAAGATGAGTGGGTTTCTGTGATATACAGTGGTGTGGTGATTCCACTATCAGCAGCCAGCTTCAGTGCTTAATCTGCCTTATAATTGTAGTGGAGAGAGATACCTAATAAAGAGGAAATCATATCTTTTGTTTCAGTTGAAAGGCACAAAAGTTCTCTTTTAAGAGTTGCCAGTCTTGTTGACTTCCATCCTTAGAGACAACTACAGAATTCCTATTGTCCTATTGTCCTAGAGCCTTCACATCCATTTCCCAGGTTATTGGGAAGGCAATGAGAGAGTGTACAGAGGGGACCCCACAGTCACTAGTCAGAAGGGAAACCACCTGCTGCCACATTTCTTTGAGAGTGATTAGAACATTCCTGATTAGTTCAGATCTTCCCAAATGAAGTCAGCTGGCTGGAACAAACAACCCTTTCACCTCATGTGCAAAATTACCATGAGCAGAGATAGCCTGTTACCGGCTGGGTTGTGTCCCCACCCCCGAAATCTATATGTTAAAGGCCTAAGCTCCAATACCTTAGAATGTGACCATATTTGGAAGCATGGTCTTTAAAGAAGTAATTAAATTAAAATGAGATCACGGGGGTAGGCCTTAGTCCAGTATAATCAGAGAATTTGTAAGAGGAACTTTGAGTACCAGCAGTCACAGAAGAAGCTCATGTAACACTGGAGGAAGATGAGCTTCCACACGCTAAGAAGAGAAGCCTCAGAAGGAACCAATCCTGCTGACACTTAGATCTTACACTTCTAGTCCCTCGACTTTGAAAAAATAAATTTCTGCTGGTTTAGCCATCCAGTCTTTGTTATGGCAGATGTAGAAAACCGTTATAATACAGAGTCTATATGATGGTCTGTGATCAAGGCAGCCAGCTAGACATGACATTGAACCGGTCAAGAACGCGTTACACAGCTGATGCTGGAAGTCTGCTCACACTCAGTTGTGCAGGATATTGGGCCGCTTTGGAAAGAATCTCTGTGCTTGAGAATGCAAAAAAGGCCTGCATTGGCCCTCAGCAGCCATAACTAAGCATAATACTTAGTCATGGACAGAATACCTCTTCCTCTATTTTCAGACTTGAGGTGAAGGAACAAGATCAGCCTGAGCAGGACTGAAGTGGAAGGAAGATGAGGGGACTGCAATCACTAATGCTCTGTGCACCTACTTCCCACCCAGTATTGTTCTAACCATTATGTGTAATCACCCAATATTCACATGTAAAACAGGAATTAAAAAAGTGTTTTCGTAGGAAGAAATTAGACACAGATCAGTATCCTCAAATTGGGATGATCTTAGTTTGTCGCTGCTTTCTCTTTCCTTTCCTGTCTCTTTTTACAAAAACTATTTCCAAAAGTGGGAGTAATAGATTCATAATAGATAGTGCAGTAGTCTGAGGTTATAAAATAGGATGAGATGCTACCAGACAATGAGGCAAATACACAGAAGGAGTCTTGAGAATGACTTCTGCCGAAAAACGACCAGCTCGGCAACCCCATCATAGGAGACAGAAGAATAACTATCTTGACCTTATTCTATCCCCACTCTCTACTGTCTTACTAAGGCTGCCCATTGGTCAAACCAATAGAAAGTAAAAGTATACATCTTACATAAAACTCAGTTCCCAAGACAGAGTACAGGGAGGAGAATGGTGGAAAGTGTAACCCAGGGGGCCAACAAAAATGTTAAGACAGTGCCCATGGTCACATAACCAGTAAGAGGGAGAAATGGAATTTGAACCAGCAATTAGGCTACAAAACCAAGGCTTTAATTTTGTCACAAGTTCCGTAGAACCAGGAGTGGCAATGTCCCTGCAGACAATGTGGAACTCTAGCCGCAATGCCATAACTTTTAATGTCTGTGTGTGACCCCAATTTTCAGGCTGTTGGCTGGAACTCTGGTTTTAATCAGGCCTTACCAGTACAAGAAAACTCTGGGAATTCTGGATTGTAGGGTAGAAAATCCTTTAGGAGAAAATCATATTCCATGATAGACCTGATGAATATAATCTATCCATGTTTGAAGATAAAAATGATATTTTATATATATATGACATATAATTTTATTTATATGACATGTAAGAACAGGCAAAACTAGTCTATGACAAGAGAAGTGATTATCTTTGGGGGACTGGCTAGAAAAAGATGTAAGAAAAATTTCTGGAGTGTTGGAATGGTCCCCATCTCAATCTGCGTGATACACATGTAAGAATTTATTGAATGATACATTTAAAGTTATGTACTTTATGAGTCCTATAGAATGGATATTGTCAATAAGAAAGAAAAGAGAAAATTAAACACTTTATTTTGTCCCAAGCTGGCAAAGTCATAAGATCCAGATGATTAAGAGTTTTATCTTAAGTTAGGGTTAGATGCCATCCATAGCTTACATACAATTTTTGGAGCTAGGTGACACACAGCAGCCTTTTCATTAAACATAATAACACAATAGGCAACTTGAAAGTACTGATAAAGAAGGCTTTGAAGTTGCAAATTAAGACTATTAAATAAGTATAGACCAGAATGTCAACTGAGCAGTTAAAGAAATTATCTTAATGTAGTCGAAGAGTTAAAGATTCATTAATGTTCCTCTCCGCTGTCCTGCAATACTGCTTGATGTTTAAAAGGGCCAAATTTTCTAGGAAAAAAACTCTAGATTATCTTTGGATTGTTTCCACAAGATAATTAAAAGGAGTATATGAAAGAAACTGAGACTAAACAGAGGCGGTGACCTGGGGAATACTTCAGAAACTTGGAGCTCCCTGCAAGAGCTGACAAGAGACCTTTTTCCATTGTGGCAAAGGCAGCAGAGACCCTGTGAGGTGCGACATCAGCAGCAATGGAAGGAGCGATGCCATCACAGATGGAAACCGCAGCCCCAGCCGCACTCTGCAATCCCAGCCCCCAAGTCAGGACCTGCAACCACAGGTGAAGATCTCCAGGTGTGTGGAATGGAGGTTCATGTGGCTATTTATATCAGAAGAAACTTAAGAATATCCCATTTGTTTTTTACTTCCTCCAAGGAAAGGAGAAGACATGGGGTGAAATACAGTGGATATGAAGGCCAGAAGTGGGTTTTGGTTTGTTTCCCTCGAGCTTGGAGAAGAGGAATGATGTTTATCATTAGCCAGGTGCTCACTCGCTGCCATCCACTCCTGTTTTGGCTTGATGGAGACTCTGAAGAGATCAATGCCTGCCACTAATTAAAGTGTGTTTGAAGTCACTCACTACACCAGGCCACAGCTGACTTTCCCCCTTGATAGCCAGCTTCCCTTCCTCCAAAGAATTTTTCAATTTTAGAACATCTCTGGTTTCCTCTTCCAGAATCATTTCCCCAAATCCTTTGGATACAGATAAATCATGATGTAGAACAATTAATCCTGGCATATGAATTAGAGCAAATTGCTACTTCCCAGTCTTTAATTTTTCATTTCTGTTAATATCTTCCACAATTGTTAAATAAAATTTAAAATTTGCTTTTCTTTAGCTTTACTTTCCAGTTGTCTCCAAACACCAAGGCCTCTTCTGCCAATTTGCCCTGTTAATTTTACTTCGTGTATAACTCTAACATTTACTACTTTACCATATGTTTAATCCAACAACTATAAAGTCATAGACATTTGTGTTGTAGTACAATATAGTACTTAATTATTTGCTTATCAAGAACTATACGTACTATTCTATGTGCTCAAGAAACAACTAAATAGGAATAGTAGACGTAAATATATATAATCAATTTAAACGTTAAAAGATAAAAATAATAATCATCTTCTAGCAACCCATTTATTCATTCTTTTCTCTTCTACATATATGACATTTACAGGAGAGGGACATTATTTATTTCTCAGATTTATTTCCATGTCTATTAAAGAAAGGACTTTAGTGAAAGGAAGGATAGTTTTACCTCCTTTAATTTAGTGAGGTGGTGTGGTAGAGGAGAATGGATTAAGAAAGATATTTTTGAATCCTGGCTCAGTAACATTCTATAATCTTGGCTAAGTTCCCCTGCTTCCTATTTCTTTACTAGTCAAATATTAATAATTCCCATTTGCATGACCCCTGTGAGAATTGAGATAATATATGTCAAGTGCTTCCACAATGTGCTGCCAAATTAGCAGTTAATATCTAAAGATTCTAGCTCTGGACAACAGTTGCTGTCACATATTTTAAGTCATTAATGGTTCTGAATTGGAAGTTAGCATCTAAACTTTTAAGCCCGTGGTTCTCAACCTTCCAAATGCCACAATGTATTTTCATTGTTAAAAAGGGGTCATGACCCACAGGTTGAGAATCACTGTCTTAAGCCAAAAAGTGCTACTTTATTATCTTGTTGTACCACAAGTTGCTATTCCGTCCGCACCATTTTCAGTCCTTTACTACCTAAGCTGAAAAAAGAAAGAATGGTACCTATCTGTCATCAGATAATAAGTAACAGTGGGTCAAAATTTTCCACACTGGTAACTTGAGAACACAAGGGAGATTTCTTTCACTCTCAGACACAGTCATATCAATACTTTTCTCCAAAGAAACAAACATATGTTGCAAAATATAACTTTAGGGAACAAACAAAGGTCATTTTAAGGTAATTCTATTTAACTCTATCATACACTCCTGAAGCAGTTAAAGATCAATGTAGATGACAAGTAAGAAGCATACAGTCAACACTCGTAGCATCTTGTTCCTCTTGTTAAAAGGGAAACTAAAGTTCAGATAAATCACTCATCCAGTAAGCTTTGAACATGCTTGTTCAGGGATTGAACTTGAGGGACCAGGGGCCAGATGCTGTACCTCCAAGACTGGCTCATGTGGCTGGGGAGAACCCAAGGGAGATCTTGGGAGGGAAGGGAGCCCAGATAGTCAAAACTGAGAGTGCGGTGTGCATCTGAGCCACAAGGCACCCCTAGAGCCACTCTCCACCCACAAGAAAGCTGCCTTTTTGGTACGGGGTGGAATCTTAGGTAGGGAAGCTCTCAGCCTGAACCACCATCACTGGTGAAGCTCTGCTAGTTTGGGCTTCTGCTTATGGTCAGATGCTAGAAGGAGACTTTGGGGCAGGGGAGGAGAGAGCAGACATAGACCCACTCCTGACAGCCAGGCTATGCATCCCAGACAGCCCCTCCCAGAGTCACAGACTTTCTGGCTTGGTGAGGCCACTTTAGCCCCTCTCGGGTGGCTTTTCCCAGTGTCCTGGGAGTGGACCATTGACCCCTTGCTGAGGCGGCCCTTTTACCTGACAAGAATTTATCCATCACCTCTGTGTTTTTTAACTACCATGGAATTAAGTTAGAAATTGATAACATTAAGATCTTGGGAAAATTCTCAAATATGTGGAAATGAAGCACAGGAAAGTACCAAGATGATATGACTTCTTGCATCCAAAATCTGAAAATCCAAAATACAAAATGCTCCAATGTCTGAAATTTTTGGAATGCTGATACAACACCACAAATGGGAAATTCCTCACATGACAGGTCACAGTCAAAACTTTGTTTCATGGCTCAGCACCCGTAGCTCAGCCTCAAGGGTGCCACCATATACACCAGAGCTGGCAGGTTCGCATCCAGCCCAGGCCTGCCAAACAACAATGACAACTACAACCAAAAAATAGCCAGGCGTTGTGGCAGGCACCTGTAGTCCCAGCTACTTGGGAGGTTGAGGCAAAAGAATAGCTTAAACCAAAGAGTTTGAGGTTGCTGTGAGCTGTGATGCCATAGCACTCTGCCCAGGGCAACAGCTTGAGATTCTGTCTTAATAAAAAAAAAAAAAAAAAAAAAATTAAAAAAAAAGGAGATTTTGTGATATGGGCCATTCTTGCTGGGGTTAGATGGTATCTCAGGGTAGTTTAAAAAAATAAAATAAAAACTTTGTTTTATACAAAAAATTATTAACAGAAGTATATAAAATTCCCTTTAGGCTGTATGTATATGGTCTACATGAAACATAAATGAATTTTGTGTTTATATTTCATCCTCAAGACACATCATTTTGCTTATGGACATACAGTCATGTGCTGCCTAATGGTTGCTGGTCGATGACAGACTGCATATACAAACATGACCCCATGAGATTCTAACACTACACCTTTTCTATGCTTAGATATGCTTAGGTACCCAAATATCGTCGTGTTGCGATTGCCTACAGTTTCCATACAGTAGTCTGCTGTTTTGGTCTGTACCCTAAGAGCAATAGGCTATACCATACAGCCCAGTGTGTAGCAGGCTACACCATCTATATTTGTCTAACTGCACTTTATGATATTCACACAGTGGCAAAATCACCTAATGATGCATTTCTTGGAACATATTGTAGTCATTAAGGGACTCATCACTGAATTCCAAAATCTGAAAAAATTTTAAAATCTGAAACATTTCTGGTCTCAAACATTTTGGGTGAAGGATACTTAACCTATAACACACTCATAAATAATCTAAAGGTAAAATAAGGAATCAAAAGAGAAATTTAAAAATAGTTTTAAGTAAATAAATAAAAATGAGTAAATATAAAGTTAACAAATACCAAAATTTATCAGATGATGCTTTTTTTCTAAGGTAGGAATTCAGGCTGATCTTTCACCCCAAAGCAGCCAGTAAGTGAAAATGTACAGGATTACATGTCCATGGTAGAAGAAGAAGAAGAAGAAAAAGAAAGTTTTCACATCATGACCTCAACTTTCACCTTAAGAAAAAAACAAAAGAAGAGCAAATTAATACTAAATTAGGTAGATGAAAGAAAATTGTAATGATCAGAGTAAAAATCAATGATGTAGAAAATATAAAAAACAATAGAAAATGTTAGATTACCCACAAGTGTTACAGGATGGATTTTTCTGGCTGAAGGTAACCAGCAGCATACCCTTGGGGGTTTCTTGGGTTGGTCCGCTCCCAACCCTCCAAAGAAGTCACCTACCTTGAAGACAGATCCCTGAGCTCACCCCTGCTTCTGGGAAGATCTGAGGTCTCCCAAATTTCCACCAGCTGCAACAAGGAGCAAGCAGCTTATGGGTCCCATGCGTATGGTCACCCACTAGTCACCACTGGTGGGTACACAGAATGGAAACATTAGAACTCCTCTTTCTGTGTCCTTTTATTTGGTAATGAGATTAAATTAAGTTTTATTTATCTATTTTTATTTATTTAGTTTTTTGAGATAGAGTCTCACTATGTCACCCTCAGTAGAGTGCTGTAGCATTAC
Organism: Loris lydekkerianus; assembly: GCA_963574355.1. Classification (NCBI taxonomy): domain Eukaryota; kingdom Metazoa; phylum Chordata; class Mammalia; order Primates; family Lorisidae; genus Loris; species Loris lydekkerianus. The sequence continues at coordinate 24,644 of CAUYPK010150706.1, read as the reverse complement.
AGCTCACAGCAACCTCCAACTCTTGGGCTTAAGTGATTCTCTTGTCTCGGCTTCCAAGTAGCTGGGACTATAGGCACTGGCCGCAATGCCCAGCTATTTTTTGTTGCAGTCCTCATTGTTGTTTTAGCAGGCCCGGGCCAAGTTCAAACCCACATATATGTGGCTGGCACTGTAACCACTTGCTATGGGTGCTGAGCCTAGCTTTATTCTTATTTTTTAAAAAAGAAAGAAAAATAGAGAAAATCAAAACCAAAGGCTAGTTCATTTTGAAAATCAACACAAGACAAAACCCTTGCCAGACTGGGGAGGAGGAGGAGGAGAAGGAAAAGGAAGAAGAAAGAGAGGAACTCTATAATTACCAATATCCAGAATGATATAACTATTTGATTTTTTTTAAATTAATTTTTCTTTTCTTTGTCCTGTAAGTCTATACGTCTGTTTTCAAAATTTTATCTCTTTTGAGCTGTTTTCAAATTAGTCTGCTCTTCTGTCAATTTTATTTTCATTTAAAACACTTGATTTCTGTGAACTCAGGTTTCATTTCTCTTCAATGCCCTTCCATTTTCCTCCCTGGACTGCTGTGTAGTGCTTTGATCCCTTGTTTTACACGGAAAGTTGCCTTTTTCTGTCTCCTCTGCACTTCCTCACTGACTATTCACTGCCTGCAAGGATGGCTTCAAGTGGATTTCTCTTTGATTGCCTCTTTCCTGCTCAAGATTTAGTGACAAATCCATTTGAAAGAAACTCCCACTATTAGACCACAAAAATAGTTCCATTGTTTTAAGGCAAATAGAGGTTGCTTTTGCACAAAAGTTGACACTGTTAAAAATTAATGAACTGTAGCATATGTATACCATGGAATACCATTCAGCCATAAGAAAAGATGGAGATTTTACAACTTTTATGTTTACCTGGACAGAGTTGAAATACATTTGTCTTGGTAAAGTATCCCAAGAATAGAAAAAAAAAAGAAAAAACACCAAACCAATGTACTCAACACTAATATGAAACCAATATATAAACAAATACACACCCATATGAATGATAAAATACAAATATAGTCTATGAAAGAGAAGTGAGGAGGGGTGGTGGGAGAGGAGGGGGAGGGGAGGGGGTGAGTGGAGGGGTTGACAGGGGGAGGGGGAAGGGCCACTGGCAGGTTCTCACCTAATGTGCACTGTGTGAGGGTGTTCTGCATGGCCCATGGGTGAAAGGCTCTTCTACAACTTGAACTTTACCTTGGAATTGAGAACAATGTAACCCAAACATTTGTGTCCTTATATTAATTTGAAAAATAAATAAAAATTAAAAAACAACAACTTTTAAAATCTCAGCTTTGCTAGCTTCATCTAAATTCCATGTCCAGGAGCATCTTACTAGAAGACCACTAACCTATATTTGACCTCATTGGATTTAGTAACGCTCCCTCATATGTGGTGGCTTGAGTTTACTTATGTCTTCTAATTTTACTGAAAGTGGAGTTCAGATTTCTGTTTTGAGTTCTTCTTTTCATTTTTAGGTGATTTTCAAAAAGATAAATACCATTTTAAAATTGGACATCTTAATTTATGCTTTTTTAAAAAAAGAAAAAACCAAATCTTTTGTGGACCACATCAATCTTTCAAGAATAGCATGGTTTGTTTATTTAGGAAGTATTAATGTGGTTTTAATCATTAAAATTTTAGAAATACAAAAACTTTAAAGTCTAATTGACGTTTTAAAGTATTTTTCATGACACACTGATATAATATCACATCAGCAAATATAATTAGTATAAATAGTCCTCAGAGCTAATTTTATTGTCATATTATTTATTCCAATATGTAAAATTAAACTGACATATTTACCATTCTCTCAGAAAATGAACATATGGAAAATTCCTAACAGATCAGATCTATTTCATTATAAAACTTATCAGACTATCTTGACTCTAAACCTTAATCTACAGAGAAAAAAAAAAGAGAAATATGAAATCTTAGACATCAAGCTGCACTCTAGAAAAAAACTAAGAATTTTATAACTAAAATTTTTACGTTCTCAAGAACAATAGAGAATTATATAACTAAAACCTTTACTGCATATATATAACTTTGTTTTGCTATTTCTGGTTTAGGTATATTGTAACAAATCCATGGGTTTCTGGGTTGGTGAGAGAAAGCTGAGAAAGAACATCAGCTTCTAGAATCATCTTTTTCTAATTCAATCTCAGCTAAAATCCTCACACCAAACACACACCTGTGAGCTCCAGGAAATCCATTATCACATTTCTTTTAATCATTTCAATGTACTGGTAGTTTTCTCTGTTTCAGCTGCATTTCAAAGAGTGCTTTTAACTTCAAATGGTTTCAAGATTATTTGGGGGAAAAAAAAGGATTTAAAAAAAAATAAAATGTTGAAAGTTTTGCAGTGAAGAATAAGTTTCTAAAGTTTTACAAATATAAATAATTTTGGAATATTAGAACTTCATGTCAGTTTACTAATTATTGTAATACAGCTTCTCTGTAATACTCAAGCAGACTTTCTATACACATTCCTAAGATTAATTTTTAATATGTTTTACTTTTAAATAAATACTGCAGGCACAAAAGTACAACATTCAAAAAGTACAAAAGGAAATATCAATTCAACTCAACTTTCTGACCATTCTGTTTTCCTAACTAGAGACACAGCTCACTATCTCCAATGTCTCATGGAGCTTCCTGAAAGATCTATGCATAGAAACGACACATACACATACCTTCATTTGAACACAAACAGTAGCAATCTCCTTTATCTTTCATGTGTTATTTCACAAAATACTTTGACAGTAACTCCAGAACAAAAGGAGATGCTTTATTCTGCCCAGTAGCTGTAAAGTATTACATTGCATAAGTGTGTCATGACTCAAGTAATTAGCCCGCCATTGTTGTTCATGTAGGTTATTTCTGATCAATTGCTAGTACTATCATTGTTTCCATTAATATTCTTGTACATTTCACACGTTGTATATTTGTAAGATAAACTCCAAGACATGAAATTGCTGGTTTAAGGATACAGTCATTAAAATTTTAATAGGCATTAGGGAAGAGCTTTCATGTAGCTGGAGAGAGTGTATAAAATTTGACTCACCAGATAGGTGCATGAGAAGGCTCATTTCTCTTGAACTCTCACAGGTATATTTTCAAACATATTGCTCTTTGTTGGTCTAAAAATTGAAAATATTTATCTTTTTAGTTTTAACTTAAATTTTGTTTCTTCTTTCAAGCATTAAAAAAATAAACATAGTTTCCAGTGCCTGCCCTTTTACTCTTCTCTTACGTGAACCCTCCACAAAGTCAAAGAGATCCTGCCAAAAATTACTGTCCTTTTTTTTCATCATGCTTATATAATCTTTGCCAAAATGTATATACTATCTGAACATGTACTTGTGCGAATGTATTTGTATATGTATATAGAGAGGGTGTTAAAAACATATACACATTTTAAGAAAGGAAAAATCTGTATTAAAATCATAATATTCAATATATACCAATAATGAAAGATGAATGCAAGTCATGTTTGAATTCTGAAATTACAAGAAGTGCTTCAAAGATCATACTACATGTTGCTACCATAATTCAACATTGAAAAATAATACATAAATAACATCTCTTAAAATCTGCATACATATTTTGGGTAACCCAGTATATGTTTGGTCATTTTAAAAATTGCAGTTATGGGTGGCACCTGTGGCTCAAAGGAGTAGGGCGCTGTCCCTTTATACCAGAGGTGGCAGGTTCAAACCTGGCCCCAGCCAAAAAAAATAAAAAATAAACAAAAACACTGCAAAATGAAAAAAAAAAGTAGTTATATTATTTATTTCTGTGTGTGTCTTACATTCTTACTCATTCTTAACTCTAAGATAATTGGCCCAGCTTTTCATTTATATTTTTTCACTTGTTGTATAAAATAATATAAATACAAATTATTCAATTATTATTTTGTTGTACTCATTTTTTCTCAGACTTTTACCTTCATAAGCAATGATACAACTATGCTAGCCCATATATCTTTACACACTAAATATTTTTATAAATTTATAATATGTTAATTTCCTTATACTGGGAGCTATGCTTTATTCTCAACTATTTTTGTTGAACAATTTACCTATCCCATTCTTATGTCACATTGATGTTAATATCAGGGATCTATTATTGAAATACAGCATACATTCTAATGTGTGGGAAGACAAGTCTTTTATTCTTTTATATAAACATTGCTTGCCTCTTCTTGAGCATATATTATTTCATATATATATTATAATTGCATCCAGTGACAATAAAAAACTCCAATTGGGATTCTGTATTTACAAGAATTATCTTAAATTTATGTATTGAAACTAATTTGGGCAGAGTTAAACTTTATATTATATCTTTGCATCAAAAGTTGTGTTATAATTTTCCATTTGTTCAGATTTTATTTTATGTTATTCAAAACACATCGTAGTCTTAATTATAAAGGCTCTATGATTTCTTAAAAGATTAGTTATAATCAATTTTATATTATGATCTTATTTGGGGTCTGATATGTTAAATTTACTTTTCTGTGTTCATTGCAAGAATAAATGGTGAATGTTAGGCTTTGTATATTTATTTTAAGCTTGTAACTATAATATATTTATTAATGATAAAATAAATCACAATAACATTCCATAGTTGCTTCAGTTTCTGAGAACTAACAACATGCTACAATATTTTGTTTTCTTAGTGTATTTGCTAGATTTTGGCTATGTTAAAAATAGTGATAATGGAAATCCTTTGTTCTTCCTGATTTTATTCAAAAACATATTTAGTTTTATGCTCTTTAGGACAATATTTATTTGTTTAGGTACGTGTATATCAGATCCTTTCTGTTTTACTGAGAGTTATGTTAGGAATACAACTCTAATTTATCCCATGTTTTTTATCCATTGCTTTTATATTATTTTTATTTTTAGTTAGTTGATATAATGAAATTTATTAAACAAAATTGGCCTTCCTATTTTATTCATTACTTAAATAATTATAAAGTATTTTTCTTTAAAAAAAACAAACTGCTGTATTGTATTAATACTTCACTTAGAATTTTTTATTAAATGTCATAAGAATGGTTATGGGTTCTTTTTTTCCTTTTTGGTCTATTTTAATTAGATTTGAGGTCAATATTATGATAATTTCATTTTTTTAAAAATTGATTTTAGCCTTCATTTTATGATCTGGGAAATTTTAAATTTAAGTTAGTATAGTTTTAAGATGTTTTGCTAGGATTCCCATGAAAAACTTCTGAGCCTTATACTTTTTTGGGTTTTATGTTTGAATAACCTTCTGCATTCCTTTTATGTGATTAGTCACATTAGACTTCTCTCTTAAGAGAATTGTTTTGGTGGTTTATATTTTCCTAGAATGTAGTTCATAATTAATACTTTTTTCTAATAAAACCATTTAAACGTAAATATTTTTCTCTAAAAGCTGCCTTATGTTCTGACACTTAATTTTTTTTAATGATTTCTAGACATGCTGAAACTTTGGTTTTGATTTTAAATTTCTATTTGATATGAGTAGCTACACTCTTTTTCTTTCCATTTAAACTGATCCCTACCATTTAAACAGTTTTTGTTTCATTTTGTTTCAGTATTGTGGAAAGAACTCCTGTGAACCCACCCCCTGTGCTCACTCACACCTCTGTGCAGTGCTCTCTCCTTCAGTGCGGGCACAACCTGTGGCTTGCCTTTAATAAACAGAAGATGGAAACGGTTATGAGATAGTCTGATACATAAAAATGTAAAATCCATCTTGCAAAAGTCTCACACCTTTACCAGCTTTGAAAAAGTTAAGTAGCCATGATGGTGAGATTCACATGAAAAAGAATCAGGACTGGCCTCTAGCCAACAGCCAGCAAGAAATAGGTTCTTAGTCCAACTCATAAGGAACTGAATTCTGCAAAATATCCCCGCATGAACATGGAAGTTACTGCCTCCCTAGTGGAGCCTCAAGTGAAACTGTAGCCTTGCAAAGGAAGCAGCTGAAACTGTGAGGTAGTAAATCCATGTGTGTGTGTGTGTGTGTGTGTGTGTGTGTGTGTGTTAAGCAAGTAAGTTTGTGGAAATATTGTTATGTAGTAATAGATAACTGATACAATCATTATAGTTTATTACATTCTGATTAACAGATGCTGCCTGCATACACTACTTATGGAAATTTGCTTTGTGTCTTGATACATGTACACACCAAAATGACCATGTTTTTTAATGTTCTATGAACATGTGAAAACAATGCTTTTACAAAGCAGAGTTCAGTGTAAGCCAATTAGATCTACTGTATTTATTATTAAGGTTTTCTGTATATTTACATGTCTTTTGTCATTGTGGCTTATTGGATGGCAGGGGGCTAATTAAAATCTGCTACTCATTATGGCTTTCTACTTCTTACGGATTTTGATTTATAAATTCTCATGAATTGTTATTTGGTACACAGATATTTATAACTGAAAGCTTTTCTTCATCTTATTTGTATCATTATAAAGTTTTTTCTTCTTGGCTGGGAGCAGTGGCTCACGCCCATAATCCTAGCACTCTGGGAGTTCAAGGAGGGTTGATTGCGTGAGCTCACGGGTTCAAGGTCAGCCTGAACCAAAGCGAGACCTCGCTTCTAAAAAGCAATAGCTGGGTATTGTGGCGGGCGTCTGTAGTCCCAGCTACATGTGAGGCTGAGGCAAGAAATCACTAGAGCCTAAGGTTTGAGGTTGCTGTGAGCTGCAATGCTACAGCACTCTACAAAAGGCACCAAAGTGAGATTCTATCTCAAAAAAAAAGAGAAAAAAGTGTTTTTTCTTACATAATGTTAGTTTCTTTTAATTTTTAAATGTGTTGTCCATTTTGAAAGTGATTTCTGATTTTCATTTTTAATATTTTAAGCAAGCCATTGCACATATTTATATTTTTGTGTTTCTGAGTTACTTGCTTTAAATAATTCACTTATGTGCATACATATGTATAGATATGTATGTATGTATGTATATATATTGTTTTCAACCAATATTTTTTCAATAAAAGCATTAGCTCATTTATACTTGATACAGAAAGTAGGTTTGCTCTTAAAATGTCAACATATTATCTTACATGCTTTTCTTTTTATTATTTTCAAAAACAATATATTGCTATGTAACTTTCATTGTATATGATTTGAGTATGTTCTTTGTTTAAAGAATAAACAGAATATTTTTTAATAATTGTTGTTTTATATTTTATTTATATTTTGATACATAATTATACATATTTGCTGGATACCTACTGAGTTTCAATACATATAATGTATAGTGATCTAATCAGGGAATTAGCATATCTGTCACCTCAAATATCATTTGTGTTGTGAACTTATGAAACCCTCTGTTTTAGCTTTTTGAAAATATATATTAATAATAAATTCTTAACTCTAGTCACCCTGTATGAAATAGAATATAACTCATTCTTATTTAGCTATAATTTTGTATCCTTTAACTGATTCCTGCCTACCCTCCTTTTCCCTACCCTTCCCGGAATCTACTAACCATTATTCTACTCCCTAATTCTATGAAATTAACTTTTTCGCCTTCTACATATGAATGAGAATATGTGGGACTTGTCCTTATGTTCTTGGCTTATTTCACTTAATATACCATCTTGCAGGTTCTTTCACAGTGCTATGAATGATAGGATTTTATTCTTCCATATGACTGAATAGTATTCCATTGTGTACATTTACCACATTTTTAATCCATTCGTCTATTAATATGCACCTAAATTGACACCATATCTTGGTTATTATTAGTGCTGTAATAAACATGGGGTTGCAGATATCTTCTGAATATACTAATTTCCTTTCTTTGGAATGTATGTGCAGTAGTAAGACCATTGGATCATGTGGTAGTTCTATTTTTGTTAATATTTTTGAGGAATCCCCACACTGTTTTCCATAATGATGGGTGCTAGTTTACAATTTCATCAACAGTATATAAGAATTCCCTTTTCTCTACACCTTGGCCAGCATTTACTTTTTTCTTTTTGGTAGTGGCCATCCAACTAGGGTGAGATGATAATCTCATTGTGGTTTTGATTTGCATTTCTCTAATTACTAATGATGTTGAGTATATTTTTCATAATTGTTTCGTCCATTTGTATGTCCTCTTTTGAGAAATGTCTATTCAGATCATTTTCCCATTTTTAAAGGAGGATTTTTAATGGTGAATTGTTTGAGTTCCTTGTGTATTCTGCATACTAATCTTTACTAAGAGAAAGAGTTTGCAAATATGTTCTCCATTTCTGTAGGATGTCTTTTCAGTCAGTTGATTTTTTTCTTTTACAGTGCAAAAGCTTTTTAGTGTAATATAATCCTGTATGTCTATATTTGCTTTTCTTAACTATGATTTTGAGGTATTCTTCATGAAATCCTTTCCAGAATAATGGCCCTGAAGCATTTTTTCTGTTTTCTTTCAATATTTTCATAATGTCTGGTCTCACCTAAAGTTTTTTATGTATTTTGAGTTAATATTTTTATAATGTGAAAGACAGAAAACTAGTTTCATTCCTCTCCATGTGGATATCCAATTTTCCAAATACCATTATTAAACAGAGTATCCTTTCCCCAGGGAATGTTCTTGGCATCATTGTCAAAAATCAGTTGGCTGTAAATAAGTGAATTTCATTTTGCATTTTCTATTCTGTTCCATTTGTCTATGTGTGTATTTTTATGCCAGTCCTATTCTGTTTTGGTTATTACAGCATTATTGTACATTTTGAAATCTGGTAGTGTAATGCCTCCAGATTTGTTCATTTTGCTCAGGATTGTCTTGGCTACTTGGAATGCTTTTTGATTTAATAGAAAAATTTGATTTTCTATTACTATGAAGAATGTCACTGGTATTTTGTTGGGATTTGCATTGAATTTATAGATCACTTTGAGTGGTATGGTCATATTAATTCTTCCGTCCATGAACATAGTATGTATCTTTATTTTTTGTGTGTCCTCTTCAATTTATTTCATCACAGTTTTATAGTTTTCCTTGTTTAAGATATGTAATGTCCTTCATTAAATTTATTCTTGGGTATATAATTTTTGGATAACTATTATAAATGGGGTTTTTATCTCTTTTTCTACTACCTTGTGATTGGTGTATAGAAATGCTACTGATTTGTGTAAGTCAATTTTTTATCCTGCAAGTTTAGTGAATTTATTAGTTCTAAGAATTTTTTGGTGGGGTTTTTAGTTTTTCTTTTTATAAAATCATGCTGTCTGCAAAGAGGAACACTTTGGCCTTCCTCCTTTTCAATTTGGATGCCCTTTCTTTCGCTTTACTAATTGCTCTGGCTAGGACTTGCAGTATGACATTGTATAAGAGTAATGTGAGTGGGCATCCTTGTGTTGTTCCAGTTCTAAGAAGAAAGACTTCCAACTGTTCCCCATTCATTACGATGTTAGCTGTGGGATTATCATATATGGCCTTTTTTTTTATGTTGAAGTTCAATCCTTCTATACTTAATTTTTGAGAGTTTTTAGTATGAATAGATATTGAATTTTATCAAATGCTTTTTCTTTGTCTATTGAGATGATTATATGGTCTTTATCCTTCATAATATCAATGTGATATATCATGTTTATTGAGTTACATGAAATGAAATATTCTTGTATCCCTGGTAAATCCCACTTCCATGGTCAACCTTCTTAATGCCACAACAAAAATAATTTTATGGTTGGGGGTCACCACAACATGAGGAACTGTATTAAAGGGTCATGCATTAGGAAGGTTGAGAACCACTGCACTAGATTATAGTATATAATACTTTTGATGTACTTTTGGATGCAATTTGCTAGTGTTTAGTTAAGAATGTTTGCATATATATTCATTACGAATATTGACCTGCCTTTATCTGATTTTGGTATCAGCATTGTGCTGGCCTTGTAGAAGGAGTTGGGAAGTGTACCCTCCCCTGCAATTCTTTTTGAATATGTTAGAAAGTATTGGTATTAAGTATTCTTTTAAAGTTTGATAGAAATCAGCAGTGAAGTCACCCAGCCTATTTTTTGTTTTCTTGATTGGAAGACATTTTATTGCTGATTCAATCTTATTACTCATTGATGGTCTATTTGGGTTTCCTATTCCTTCTTTGGTCGATATTGTTAGGTTGTAAGTATCCAAACATTTGTTGATTTCCCCTAGGATTTTCAATTTCCTGAAACATAATTGTTCATAATCATTTTCCTTGTCTTTCTTCAGCGTCTATTGTGATGCCACTTAAAAATTTGTGATTTTATTTATTTGGATCTTCTCTTTTTCTGTCTAATGATTTGTAGATTTTGCTTATCTTTTAAAAGGAAACCAACTATTTTTGTGTATAATTTTTAGTATTTTTGGTATTTTCTGATCTTTGCTATTTATTTCTACTAATTTAAGTTTAGTAGAATTTAGTTGTCCTTGCTTTCCTAATTCCTAATGTACATTTATTATGTTGTTTATTTGAAATCTTTCTACTTTTCCAGTGTAGGCATTTATTGCCATAAACTTGCTTCCTTTTTTTTTTTTTTTTTTTTTTTTTTTGAGACAGAGTCTCATTATGTCACCCTCGGTAGAGTGCTATGGCGTTACAGCTCACAGCAACCTCAAACTCTTCAGCTTAAGCAATTCTCTTGCCTCAGCCCCCCAAGTAGCTGAGACTACAGACGCCCATCAGAACACCCAGCTATTTTTTGGTTGTAGTTGTCATTGTTTGGCAGACTCAGGCTGAGTTCGAACCCACCAGCTCCAGTATATGTGGCTGGTGCCCTAGCCCCTGAGCTAAAGGTGCCAAGCCAACATAAACTTGCTTCTTAATGTTGATTTTGCTCTACCCCATAGCTTTTGTGTATTGTGTTTCTATTTTAATTTGCTATAAGGAATTTTTATATTTCCTTCTTAATTTCTTCCTTGATTCATTGATCATTCAGGACCATGTTGTTTAATTTCCATGTATTTGTACAGTTTCAAATGTTTCCCTTGTTATTCATTTTTAGTTTTATTCTATTGTAGTCAAGAAACATACTTGATATGATTTTTGAATCTTGGTTTGTCATCTAACATGAGATCCATCCTGGCAAATATTCCATGTGCTAATGAGGATAAATGTGTATACTGCAGCTTTTCAATGACATTATCTGTAAATATCTATTAGCCCTATTTGATCCATGGTGCAGTTTAAATTTAATATCTTTTTACTGATTTTCTATGTAGATGACCTGTTCAATGCTGAGAGTAGATGTCAAAGTCCCTGACTATTATTATATTAAGGTTTATATCTTCCTTTAGATCTAATAATATTTACTTTATCTGTCTGGGTGCTTTGGTATTAGGTACATAACACATACATGTTTGTAAATATTATTTTATCTCTTTAATTGATCCCTATATTACTATACGTATATATTATATATATATATATATAATGGCCTTTTTATCTCTTCTTATAGTTTTTTATCTTAAGTCTATTTTTTTTCTTTTTTTTTTTATTAAATCATAGCTGTGTACATTAATGCGATCATGGGGCACCATACACTGGTTTTTATAGACCATTTGACATATTTTAATCATACTGGTTAATATAGCCTTCCTGGCATTTTCTTTGTTATTGTGTTAAGACATTTATATTCTACATTTACTAACTTTCACATGTACCCTTGTAAGGTGCACCTCAGGTGTAATCCCTCCAATCACCCTCCCTCTGCCCATCCTCCCCCCTCCCTCCCCTCTCTATTCCCCTTCACCATATTCTTAGGTTATAACTAGGTTATTGCTTTCATATGAAAGCTATAAATTAGTCTCATAGTAGGGCTAAGTACATTGGATACTTTTTCATCTATTCTTGAAATACTTTACTAAAAAGAATATGTTCTAGCTCCATCCATGTAAACATGAAAGAGGTAAAGTCTCCATCGTTCTTTAAGGCTGCATAATATTCCATGGTGTACATATACCACATTTATTAATCCATTCGTGGATTGATGGGCACTTGGGCTTTTTCCATGACTTAGCAATTATGAATTGGGCTGAAATAAACATTCTGGTACAAATATCTTTGTTATAATGTGATTTTTGGTCTTCTGGGTATATACCTAGTAGAGGAATTATAGGATTGAATGGCAGATCGACTTTTAGATCTCTAAGTGTTCTCCAACATCTTTCCAAAAGAAATGCATTAATTTGCATTCCCACCAGCAGTATAGAAGTGTTCCCTTTTCTCCATATCCACACCAACATCTCTGGTTTGGGGATTTTTGTGAAGTGGGCTAATCTTACTGGAGTTAGATGATATCTCATAGTGGTTTTGATTTGCATTTCTCTGATGATTAAGGATGATGAGCATTTTTTCATATGTCTATAGGCGGTGCTCCTGTCTTCTTCAGAGAAGTTTCTCTTCAAGTCCCTTGCTCAGCCTGCAATGGGATCACTTGTTCTTTTCTTGCTTATACGTGAATTCTGGTTATTAAACCTTTGTTGGAGACATAACCCGCAAATATCTTCTCCCATTGTGAGAGCTGTCTGTTTGCTTTACTTACTGTGTTCATTTTATATGATTTAAGGATGGCTACTTCTGCTTGCTTATGGTTTCCATTTGAATGGAATTTTTTTTTTCCACTCCTTCATTTTCAGTCTCTATGTCTTTACAAGTGAAGTCAGATTTTTTTTTTTTTTTTTTTTTTGTAAGCAGCATATAATTGGGTCATGTGTTTTTATCCATTTGCAACCTCTATTTTTCAATTAGGTAATTCAGTGTTTTCATTCAAGGTTATCATTGATACGTGACGATTTACTTACGTCATTTTATCAATTCTTTTCTAGTTGTTTTGCTACATTCTTTGCTCTTTTCTTTCTCTTTTATTATTTATCTTGCAGTTATGTTTTTTGTAGTGCCAATGTTTGATTCTTTTCTCTTTCTCCTTGTGTACATGTTGTACCTGTGAATTTTATAGTTTTGTGTGTTTTCATGATGGTAGTTGTCATCTTTTTACATTATGATGTAGGACTCCCTTTGCATTTCTTATAAGGCTGGTCTAGTAGTAATAAATTTCCTAAGTTTTTGCTCATCTGGGAAAGATTTTACTTCTCCTTTATTTCTGAAGAATATCTCTGCTGGGTTTAGTACTCTTCACCAGCCTTTTTTTTTTTTTTTTTTCTTTTTAACACTTTAAGTATGTCATTCCACTCTTTCTTGGCCTGTGAGGTTTCTACTGAGAAATCTATTGTTAGTTTAGTAAGAATTCTTTATAAGTTGACACTTGGGGTGTTTTTAGGATTCTCTGTCTGGCTTTTGACAATTTAACTATAACATGCCTCATAGAGGACCTGTTTGGATTGAATCTATTTGGGAATCTTTGAACTTTCTGAATCTGGGTAACCATCATTCTTTTGTATTTCCCTGAGTTTTCTTAAGGTTATTATTTGAACTTCTTTACTGGCCTTCATATACTTCTGTGTTTTGTGGTCTATTTTTGGAGATATTTTATGTTCCTTTGGAGATGTTACATTTTCTCACTTTTTATGATTACAGTGTCACTACATTGATACCCAAACAGCTGGTAGAACTGTTGATGTGTTCAATTTTATGGAGTATGTTATAAAGAAAAGACTTATTCCTATAGAAACATAGGTTCTGGCATATCAGTTAGGTGAGGTGTACTGGCTTTGATTCTGAGTAGACACAATAGTGTAGTGTCTATATAGCTATAATCAGCTATGATACATGTTAGTGATGTTTTTCTCCATGGCCTACGCTGTGAGACTTTGTGGTGGAGGCAGCACATATTTTCCAAGAGTAGACTCACCAGGCTGTTTTTGTAGTCTTGAAGAGCACAGGCACTTAATGATTCAATAGACCTGAGTGTGGCTGCTCCACCATACAGGATCAGTCATAGCCATTCTTGGTCCTAGACTCTAATCACCTAGCATTTTAGCATTTCAGCCACTGTATGGGCTTGGTAGAATGATAGCAGAGCCCCAAGACTCAAGAGGTACAATGACTACTGGCTGCTAGACCAAGATGCACTCCAGCTGCAGCTCTGGTTTCAAGATTGGGTCATAGGCAAATGTGAAGAATATGCAATGTGTGCTCCTTATCTGGAGCACTGAAACTACATGAATTTAAGGAAGCTCCCCAAACTTGGCTGTCTTGCAAGAACTGGGGGATTCTCTTGTAACAAGAACTTCTAGTACCTACAGTTACAGAAAGAGCTGGTCAAAGTATTCTGTTTATATTTTTCCCACATGCGAAAATTCCTCCTGATAACAAGCCAATCCTTGTGACACAAAAAGGGCAACAGAGGCAGGTTGTCACATTCCCTTATCTATGATGCATTTTTGGACTTCTGAGTACCACCATGACGTTGCTTCACTCTAGCACTCTCCCTCTGACACTCCAGTCAATTTTTAGTTGTTTATTTTTGCTTCAGTCTTCTCTCATAAAAGGAATGAGCGCAATGTGTCTCTAGTCAGCCATCTTGCTAATGTCACTCTCAGTCTCTTATAATTATGATGCCCATCCCTAGACTAATCCAATATAATTCTTTTCTCTTGGGAAAAATATTATATAATTAAAATAGATTCTAAAAGAATTTTAGAAATACTCTATGATGACAATATAAATGTAGGAATATACAAATAAAAATATTTTTCATGACATGTAGATATTTCCATCATTGCTATTTCATAAAAAAAAAAAATCATATGCCCTAAGTAACTCCCTTGTCATTGTACAATGAACATGTTTCTCTTTTTTGACTTCAGAGTTTATTCACTTCATTCCTTGTCTTTTCCAACTCTCAAGGCATATTTAATAACTTCAAAATTTAAAATCAATGTTATATCTCCTTATCTCTGAAAACGTTTTCAATACTACTCTAGATAGGCCTCAAAGTAGTCTTTATTTCTTAATACCTTTTGGTGTATTTCACATGGCTTTAGAGTTATTCTTTAATTTCTTCACAGATTCAACAAATATTTTGAGTCTTTACTCTGTGCTTAGAATTGTGCTAAGATACAGTAATGAAAATTCCATAGTTACTGACCTTAGCTTATAATTTCTTAAATAACTTGAATTCCACTTTGAATGTTCCATTTTTAAAAATACATCAAATTAAAAAAAGTTAAAGCATTTTAACAATTACACTTTTCTTAGTATTGCTAATAGCATTGCTTTTGCTACATTCCACATTAGAAAAAATAGGAGCAAACATTGAATGGAAATTTTTTAATTCCTCAAAATAAAAAATTTTTACCTTGATGCTTTTTTGGAAAAAAAAAGAACATTTATATTCATTTCTCTTTAAATTTCATTTAAATTACAAATAATTTAAAGTTTTCATACATTCAGTGAAGATCTGCTGTGATGGAATTTTTAAACACTGGATTTAGAATACAGCAATAGTTGACCCTTTTCTCCTCTCCAAAGCTGATTGAGTGGGTAGAAGGTGAGGGAGAGGGGCAGGACCTATGTACATGACAGATAATTGGTAGAAAGGGGCAATGTCACTTGTAAAGTCTCTGTTTTTATTCTTTCCAGGAAGGAAAGAAAGAGAAAGCAGTGATGAATGTTTATAGTTTGGTTCTTTCATACTCTGGATGACCATATACTTAGATCCTAAATGATTCCTAAATGGTTTCACTTTATGTTTGTTGTACCAGGACAATTAGTAATCATGTTCCATTTTGTTCTGTTGATAAAGGGGTATATTAAGTTGATTAACAAAATTAGATAGGTTTTGAAATTTATTTATTTTAGTGCCTAAAAATGTTGAATAGCTTTTCAAAGAAAGGATTTCTAAATCAAAATGAAACATTTGTAAAGATGAATTATGTGTGGCAAGTCCTACCAGTCATTTAATGGAGAAACAGGCAAAAGCCATGAAAATACCAAGCCAATAATATACCAACCTAATTCTATCTTTTCTTAGTAGAAGTCTAATCTTCAGCAATCCATAGTGCCAGTCCATGACATTGAGAAAAATGAATGAGTGTTATACGGGAGAGTAAAAGTAGAGTCATAGGACCTATTGACAGTAATTCTGGCTATAACAAAGATATTTGAGAACAGTCACATTTGATCACTGTCAGAAAAAAAAAAAAAAAAAAGTCTCTTGTTGACAACACTATCACAATGGAACCAGCACTTCATTATTTAATTATAGAAATAGATATCAAAAATTGACAACCAATTCTAGGTTCTATTGAATAAAGGTCAAATCTTTAAAGTTCACTGATTTATTTAACTTTAGAATCTAGTATATGACTACTTATACAATCTCCTCAAAACAGCATTCACCATGCTATGCTGTGTAAGAAATAATCACAAAATTTCAGTGGCTTAAAACAACAAATGTTTATTTCTTGCTTGACATTTGTATAAATTGCACTTTGTGACTCTGCTCCAGGCCAGGGGTCAGGTATATGATGTACTTGTTCTTTTTAGAGCGAAATCAGAGGTCAAACAACTATAAAATCACATGTCAAACTTAGATGGGAGACGTCTCATACCATGTCAGATGTCAGATACCATTAGCCAAAATAAGTCACACAACCAAGCCCATCAGGAGTGGGGAAGAAAATTTTAACCCTATCTACCATAAGAGGAAGAAAGAAGAGTATTTTTCAACAATCAAAAAAATCTATCACAACCATGCTCAGTCATCGTTTCAGTACTTTTGTAATGCCATCTTACATGGATGGTCTGCCTAATCCTTTTATTGTCAAACTCTTCCATCTTTCACAGTTAAACTGGAATCAAAAGACTCAACCATTAGTCCTTTCCTAATGGTTCCTGCCCACCATGTTTCCACTTTTCCTGTTTTCCTGCACATTTATATTTATCACCTGTTTGGACATAAAACTACAACTGGTATCATAACAAATTTCTTTCATGTCCTTATGCTTTGTTTGGAGGACATGAACTATAACTTCTTTTGGTAAGATATGTACTGTGTACATATAAAGTACACCATAAATACTTGTTGAATAAGTTATTTAGTAATGTTTTGCCCCCTTTAATTGAGCATAGATTTTGAAGAATAAAAGACCAAGTACTGAAGCTATATTTATACTATTTTAATATTTATATCATTTATTTATCCAATAATCATTTATTTAAATATGTATTTATAACATATTTAAATTTTTGTTGACTCAATAATGTTACTATATGTGCATTTACAGCTTGATTTAATGGAAAAAGTATAGAATTTGGAGGTTTGGCTACTGAATATATGTTTTATTTGGGAAAGTAACAACTTCTCTAAGTTTTATATATAAGAGTTTTATAGTCATCAAATTCAGAAAAGAGTTACCATTACAAAATTGTGGCTGTTACATAAACCACATTAATTAAAGTCAACAATTATAAAGGTAAAAGCAAAAATAACATGCTAAAAGATTTATAACAGGTTTATAAAGCAAAGGGTATAAAAAGGATTCAGCACCATTTAATGAGTGAGATTTCTTTCCAGCTGCTGGAAGTATGTCCTTATAGACATACCGGTGAGTATTTCTGGGTTATATACACAAAAGTAAAAATAAGATTTAAACAGAGCTACAAGTTATTTTAGAAAAACTGGGAATAGTGTAACTTATTTAGCATAATGGTAGGAGGCAGAGTGATGTATAACCCTGGCGCTGCTAAGGGTCTACCTAAGTAAAGCTGCAGTCCTTTCTTTCAAGACATTTTTTTCCTTTTGAAACCTTCTTCATTATTCAGGAACTTGAAGAAAATTGTTGATACAGTTAGTTCCCCCTGTGAAATTACTATTATTTCTGATTTTTAAAACACTATGGATGGGCCTAGATCATCCAGCGGTCCCATGTCCAGATGTGTGTCTTGAATGTGTTCTGGTTGGTGTCTTCACTGTCTCTTCAGTGATGCTGGACTTGACACATAAGAGTTTCATCCTGCTAAAGCTAAAGCAACAAGTACCGTGGCACTGCTAAATTTCATTGCTCACCACTTCCCATTCAGCAGTGGGGATAGGAGTACCCTAGAATCTGGGTTAAATTATTCTTACTTATTCTACTTACTGAAGGTCTTTTTCCTTGTACAAATTCAAAATAAAATTCTGTCACACCAAAACTGAATGACAAGGTTAAAAACTTAAGCATCATAACTGAGAGTAAATTTGGTAATAAATAACAAATTATTCATACCAATGAATGAAAGTATACTTAAAGATTATATCAAATTCTAGCTAACTTTTCAACATCAACATTAAATCTACATTTATATTAATTTTGGAACAATTGAAATCTATAATTATATTAATTTTAGTACTTTTTAAAATTAGTAAAATAATTTTTTACCAAAAGAGATTTTATTAATGTATATTTTCCTAATCAAATTTGAAATCCATTTCAAATCTCATAACTCTATGGGATTTATATAGGCTTATAAAGGAAATCTTTTTCAGTTCACTATTCATTCTTCCAACATACACTCATTGAATGCTTACATACCTTAAGGATAGTAATTTCCTATTGTTACTATAAAACAGATTAACAGAAAGTTAGTGGCTCAAAACAACATAAATACACAGCCTAACTATAGGCTAATGAATGTGTTCTGTGCATGTGTCAGGGAGGGTGGGTTAAACATGATATTGAATAGGTTAGGTGTATTAAGTATATTTTTCACTTATTTTTTAACTTTATCATAAGTCAAAAAGTGTATTTTTTAGTTGTTTAGCTATTTTTTAACTTTATCATAAGTCAAAAATACACTTTTCAACTTACAATGTATTTTTCAGGATGTAACTCCATTACAAATCAAGCAGCATCTGTATTCTCTTACAGTTCTACATATCAGAAGCCCAAAATGTATCTTATGAGGTAAAAATCAAACATGAGTAGGATGGTTTCTTCTAACAGCCTCAAGGGAGAATCTATTTCTTATCTTTTCTGCTGGCATTCTTTGGCTCCTGCTATGTCATCATATTGGGGCTTCCTTAGTCACCCTACTTTCTTCTTTATGAGGTTTGTGCCTCAATCTTAGATGAGTATTTGTGATTACATTTAAAGCCTCTGAAGAGATAGAACATACTAGAGTGTTTTTTCTACTCTCCTACAGCCAACACAGAATTCTTCACCTCTAGTCACCAAAATGTGTGGAGATTTCCCCCCACTAGCAATTTGTAGGGAGCAAAGTCCCTTAACCCCCTAAGGTTCACTGAAAAATCACTGACATCAGGCAGATTGAGTAATAGGAGGAAAATGACATAAATTTATTTTAAATTGTCCACATGGAAACCCTCAGGATAAAGATTCAACTCCACCATAAGCTGCAGAGGATGTGACCTGTGTTTCTAACCAACCAGATATAAAGTGGAGTTCCCATCCCACTCTTTGTGTTTGATTTATTTGCTGAAGCAGCACACAGAATTTAGGGAAACATGCTACTTATACTTGCCTCTTGTTATAAAAAGTATTACAACCAGATGGAAGAGACACTTACAGAAGTGTGTGGGAGAAGGGGTTGGGAGCTCCTACATCTTCTCTAGTCAAACCACCTTTAAGGACCTCCATTTATTCAGATATATGAAAACCCCTCAAACCTTGCCCTTGGAGTTTTTATGGAGACTTCATTACATAGGCATGATTGATTGCATCGTTGGCAACTGGTGATCAACTGAAGATTCAACTCCTCTTCCCTCCTCAAAAGTCACGGAAAAGGACAGAAAGTCCCAACCCTTTAATCATACTTTGGTCTTTCTGGTAGAAACCTGCATACTGAAACTACCTAGGAGCTTCCAGCCACCAGTCATCTCATTAACTAACCAAAAACACTTACCATTCTAGATATCCCAAGGGTTTTAGGAGTTATGTGACATGAAGTGGGGACAGAGACTAGATATATGTGTGTGTGTATGTATATCACAGGGCCCATTCTAATAAACTAGAAAAATCTCCCCATCTCAAAATCTTTAATTTATTCACAAATATAAATGTGCCATGTAAGTAACATATTCATAGGTTCCATGGATTAGAACATGAGCATATATGGGGGCCAGTGTTCTGCCTACCACACTAAGTATTATTCCATCTGTTTATGAAGATGTAAGAGCATTATAAACTCTGCTTCCATTTAATGTGCATTCTAATATTTTTAGTTTTAAACAGTTATCTCTTGAGGTCACTCAGACAATAAGAATACCAAGAAGAGTTGAGGATGAGCCTAGGAAAAAAGTAAGTAAACCAGACCCTGGAAGCATGCAGAAAGTAGACAAATTCAGCCTGGTATGGGAATGTACATCAGTAATTAAAGCCATGACGTACCAAAGAGCCGAAGGCAGAAGCAAGGAACAGAGTCAGTTCAGATACGAGGAACCAGAAACAAGACCTTGAAAGAGAAGAAACTGCTGTACCAGGCAGCCAATCTTCTCACTCCTTTCCCACTGGAACAGATGTAAATCCTGGGAACAGTTAAGGCAACTACTAAGTCAACACGTTGAAATGGTGACTGTGAAGTGAAAAATTAAAAAAAAAAAAAACTATACTAATTCATGTATAAACTTGTAGACTATCAAAGATCTTTAGACTTTCCTTTGAAAAATTCTCCAAATTTACTCAAATTATTATTTTCTTCTTGAATCAATGATAACAAAATTTCATTACTTGTTATAGACCTACAGGAAATACTATTCACTTGGTTCAATACTCTCTAAAGATGATTCTATTTAGAACTTTATAAAAGATCTAATCCCTTCTCTTTTATCCCTCTGCCTTTGAAGAGCTTTTGATACTCACATTACATCTCATTGATTCCTATATGACTTGAATTTTTAGTATTTTATAAGTATCCTATCTTTGTTTTCTATGTATGAATACAGATCAGCCATATTGCTTCTCAGAACAGATATTAACTTTCCTGATGTGAGCATTTAGCATCTGTCTAGCAATGAGAGTACAATTTTTGTGTGTAAGCCATAAAAACTTCAAACTGACGGAAGGTATCTGTCTATTCAAAATAGACAATTTGCCACTTTTCTCCCAATCCCAAAGCACATGCCTAAATAGTTTTGTAGATAGCAACATTCTACATCATGTATGTAAACTTGTAAAATTTGGTATATCATCTTATTCATTCTGTTTCCTATTATAACTTTGTGACTCAACCAGAATTTGCTAATATAGAGCAAGTCAATGTTCAAGTTAATAGATTGTGCTCATTGTTCAACACCGCTATCAATTACCGCCAAGCACCATGATAATCAAATTACTTCCAGACACATTCTTGGGAGAATATGAACATCAGCATGGAACAGAGAAGAATAAGAGGACAATCTACAGTGGAGGAAACCATGAGTGTGTGTATATTTATATGTTCATGTGAATGTATGCGTGCATATGTGAACGTGTGTTTGTGTATGTTTATAAAAGTCAATTCTGGAGAAATTCATTTCTAACATAAAAGAAATTGATTTCCAGTTATAAAATATAAAGTATTCCAAAAAGAAAATGATTGCTAAGTAACCTCAGAAAATACCCCTAAATTACCCATTTCTTGCTTTCTGTTTTCACTTTGGTTCTCTCTCACCCTGTATTAGCACCCTCACAATATGAGCAAAGTTCAAATAGCTAGGGCACTAGGAAGGTACAATTTCCATCTCATGATTTTCGTTTTTCCTGTGCACCACAGTCAGCCAAATAATACAGACGACCTTTCATTTTTCATGAAAAGTAACAGCTGGCAAATTGTTAAACTGTTTAGAAAATTCTGGCAAAGTAATGTCAGTTTAAGATAATGCTAACTGACATAAACTTGTCACATTAGACAGATTGAAAAGATTATAGGAAATGTAAAAAAAGAAATAAAAAAGGTTACTGCGTCATAGTAAGATCTCACCCTGGGGTTAGGCTTTAGAGAATACACCTGAAACCACAGCTGATGGGATGCCATTAAAAAGACAGAAGAATACATCTAAATGGACCTATGCTGATGCCCCCTCAACCAGTCATTCTATGGAACACCAGAATATATATTTATTTAGTTGCAAAAAACTGAATGTAATTATTACCTATTTTCCTAGTCACAATTTGAAATGTCAACCTGTATAGATTCCGAAGCAAACATAGCTTAGAGCATGTTTCTCAATGTATTCACCTCATTTTTCCTTTGAGTTTTTTTTTTTCCAACCAATAAATAACAAATAGATTTTTCTTTCATTATATGGGTGTATTGTGTGCACATTGCCTGATAACCAGAAAACATTAATAAATACCACTGCTGTTTTGAGACATACAAAGAAGAGGGATTTGTGAAATTTTCTTCATGTGTATTATAAACATACTGCTTTGACACTAAAATATTAACTTACCAGAATTTAATGAACTTAAAGTCAATAGTAGTTTTCGGTTAACCAGGAAATTCATAAAACATTAATTACTTTGAAAACAGAATTCTTATTTTTTGTTTACTCAAATAAAATTGACATAATCCTTTGAGATAAAATCATGTAGAAACTGGAAAATGAACCCAATATATTAATACCAAAGTGTAAATATCAAACTCTTAAATGTATGTTTGCAATAAGTAAATCTAAATTGCTCTTACTAAGTGGTAATTTAAATGCTCATGCAAACTTTGCTTTTTCCCATCATCCAGAGTCTCTTTCTGTCTCTTTGCCTTTCATTCTGTCTGTCTTTCTCTTTCTTCCCCACACTCCCTCATGTGTATGCACAACCTTCTACTTTTTTCCAAACATTTCCTGATTTAAATGTGTTTAAACTGGACTTAAACTGAGTCAATTCTAGATTATCTCCTTTCCCTGCCCCTTTAGACCTTCTACTTGGAGTTGACCTAAGATTTGGAAAGCTTGCCACTATCATCATTTTAAGAGAGGGGACCCAGTTTATCCTAGAAATAATCTGTATGAACAGGAAGTAAACCCTTGTCATATCCTGAACTTGCCAGAGCCTTGGACTCTCCAGCCTCCAGAACTATGGGAAATACATTTGTGTTGCTTATGAGCCACTCAGTTTAAGGAATTTTGCCACAGCAACCTGAATGGTGTAAGGCAACATTCTTTTAAGTGGTGGAGTTTTATAGTTTCTTTTATATCTGGTACAGCAAGACCTGTCAAATATTTTTCTTCCTATTATCTCTTTTCAAAAACTAATTGTTATTCTTTACATTTTTCTCCTTAGATGCCAATTTCCATTATATTCTATGGTATGTTCAATGGGTGTTATTAAATTTATAAATTAAATTTTAATACACTCAAGGAAGGATAAATATATTTTTCCTAATTAAAAATATAGTATGTATTGTCATTTATTCAGGGTTTTTATGTTTATTTTTTTAATACACAATGTAAATGCTTTCCATATTTTGCCATTAGTTGTTTTCTATACAGTTTAAGGATATCCCCTCCAGATAAAATTTTTCAGTATTTTAAGTGAATGAAAACTCTATTTTTATTTACAAGACATCAGAGATACTCTAGATATTACCTATGGCTTGTTTTGTTTTAAATAAACGGGAGGAGTGAAGTCATCAGATTTATTCACAGCTTATAGAAGCTGTTTTTCTCATTGTACAAGCTCCATGAGAAGAACATTCTTTCTTATACGAATTTCTGCAAATCAGCACCAAGGACAGAGCTCCTCACTAGCTGTAGAATGAATGAACCTACATTTAGAGACTCACCCAAAGATTTGTAAGCCAAGATAAAGTATATGATTCTCAATTCTGCTGGAACATATTTGACCTTTTTCACCCATGAGTTTCACTTATTGTGAATTCTGACTCCATCTCTTAATATTTGGGTGATTTGGGATATATTAACCTTTTTGAGTTTCCTCAAGTGATTTGGAGGAAATGATACATAAAACCAAACCATCATTTTATTTATTTTTCAGAGTGCTTTTATGTATGATCCCCAAAGACAGATTCCAAATAAAAAGTAACTGACTCTTAAAACCCTGGGAAAAAACAAATTAATCATAAATAAATGTTGCATGTATTTGTCTCTTATTTCTGAGGGATGGGGGTCATCAGAGCTTCCCAGGTCAACTATAAATGAAGTTGGTATATGTATCATTTTGGATCTTATGAAAGTCATATTCCATTGGCAGAAATGCACATGAGGCATAAAGGGAAAGCAAACAGGAGCAGCCACCAAGAGCAGGGAGAATGCAGGCTACAGGAACAAGGGCTGGAGGGAAAGGGGGGAAGAGCCTCAGATGGCAATGCTATTCTGAGATGATCTCAATCAGGCAAATGGGGAGTCTATAAGCAAAAGTTGTGTACTAGACAGTGTTGAGCATAGTACCCAACTGTAGTTAGTCATTGACTAGGAACAGCCCAGGGAAGACTGGCCTCAATGCAGTGGCAGATCCAAGAGGCAGCAGGTAGGGCTACCAATGTGCTCCTCAAAGCAACTGAGTGGCACATTTCCACATCTGTCTGTATATTTAAATATGACTTTCTCAGAGATGCTCTGGAATCTGAGGCTCTTTCCATGCAGTCTGCTGGGAGCCAATACTTAAGAGCAAGCTCACCTTGGAAACTTATCACTTAAGTCAAGTGCTTGGAAGGTTACTGCCCTAGGCAAAATGAACATCCTGACCGTTGGATTACCACACCTGCTCCTGGAATTCCCCACCCTCTCATA
>CAUYPK010150705.1:0-28149 GCA_963574355.1 Loris lydekkerianus | reverse complement strand
CCATCCATGTAAACATGAAAGAGGTAAAGTCTCCATCTTTCTTTAAGGCTGCATAGTATTCCATGGTATACATGTACCACAATTTGCTAGTCCATTCGTGGGTTGATGGGCACTTGGGCTTCTTCCATGACTTAGCAATTTAAATAGCATACCAGGGATATGGCTCTTTAAAGCACACCAGTATGGGATTAGGATGGATGGAAAATTAAAAAGGAGGGAGAGCCAGGTCTGGAAAAGGTTCTTGGTTCATTCTACAGGCAGCATCTCCTCTCCACTCCCTCCATGTCTGACCTCTCCTCTGCCAAGTTAAGAAAAGCCTGAGTTCTAGTGGAGATCTAAGAAGACACTGCCCAAAAAAATTCTTTCAGAATATGACAATTCATACCTACTTAAAAGCCATTGACAAATTGTTATACTTCAAAAACTTCATTTCCTTCTTTTACCCCAAGTTCTGAATACCTCCAAGAGCTGCTAAGTCTGGTCTTCTCAGTAGGGAGGTGACAGCAGCAATAACCGTGTCATGTGGAACCTCTGCCTCTACCCTGGCACCCAGAAATTCACTGTCTTCTTAATAGCATCCAGTCCAACATCATAATACAGTAGTACTGGGCACCTAGTGGTTGTAGCCTGTGGCCTTTCTTCCCATGGAAGGGAAACACAGAAGCAGATGGCTCAGCCTTGTAAACAGCTCAGACTCACCCCTTCCTTGTAGTCCCTGTCTTTGAATCCACCAGATCATAGTAGTTATTTAAGAGTGCAAAATCATCACAGTTTCTGTGAAAAACAAAACAGCAACCTCATTCCCCAGAGCACAGATGCACTCGATGTAAGTTTAACATTTGCTACACTTCCGACACTTCCAACACTTCTGCGTTCTGTTCTTTTCCGCCTCCCCCGCGCTGTGTCCCCTTCACACCATATTCTCTCCTTTCCATTTTTTTTTTTTAATCATTGAGAAGGTTTTCACTTAAAAGTGAAAATATTCTAAGTGACAAGTAAGCAGTCTCTTCTCAAGTAAAACCTGCAGTAGCATGACTGGATTACATTAAGGAATGCTGGAAGGAACCCCCAGACCAATGTGTGAACAGGTGACCTGACAGAATCCTAGGACACCATGGCAAGGGCTCCTGTTACCTGACTTAGAAGTTGGGGGTCGGTGAGGGGTGCAGAGGAGCCCAGAAAATGTCTGTGCCTTTTGGCTGTTCTCCTAGCTCTGGTTTTGAGTGATGTGGATCAAGATGTTTCATAGAGTGAGATAACTTAGATTCATTTATTAAAGAAGTGAGGTGAACATAGCAACAGAAACAGAAAGAAAACCACAGAAAGAGTTCAATAGCTAATGCCCAAATCCCAGGAAACAGAACAGTAGTGAGCGTAAGTTTCTTTGCAGAAAAAACAGATTGGTAGAAAGAAGTTTGGGGAAAACGTTTGAAATGACCAGTCTCAGCAGAATGAAAATGTTTCTCAAAGAGCCTTTTGACTATTTTTCTCTTGGACAATGTGAAGACCAAAGGAAGGAAGAATGGAGGCAGGATGCTTAAATCTTTTCAAGGTAACTTAAACTTCTCCTGTGGCTGCTTAGCCCATTTCTGAGAGTTTGCCTCAAGATACTTCAAAGTGTTACGGAGAATTGACTCTCAGTGGCACTGGGTCTGCCATCTCCCAAATCTGGGTTGAACAAGTAAGTCACACAGTACCAACAACTGTGACTTTTTGTCAGGTCTTCTTTCACTCAGCAAAAAAAAAAATCTCCTAATGTCTGCAATCAACATTTGTTTCGAAAGAACACTTCTGTTACCAGATTCCTGTTTGAAACTATTTAATCAGAAAGAAAGCTATGTATATTTTACACTCTGACACTACATTATTTCAGACAATATTGCCCATGAAAAGAAGGCTGATAAAGAGTGGAATTCTTGTTTCTATTTATATCGTACGACAAGACGTAGGGTGAAAGGAAGGAGAAAAAGAAAGATGTTGAGAACTAGAAGGTACAGTTCAAGGCTTCTACACAGTGTTGAGTGAGTTTTTATATTGGTTGGACAACCAGATGGAAAACAATCTTTAATGGTTTGAGTAGCAAGAGGCTCCGGTTCATAGCCACATAGGCTATATACAGTCAGATTACTATTTCATATCTCTGGTTCAAAATTTTACATCAAAGGACTATTATCAATTGTTTGAATGGACAGCAAAACCTTGCAATGCCTTGAAGCTCTCAACAATGAGGAAAATTAGAAAGCATTCTTTCCTGATGGTAAAGTTAGATTTGTTATGTGTGGAAGAAAAGAGAAAAGGGTCCTATTCTATCTACAGTACTTAAAGTACTGATGAGGGAATAGGGACAGAATAAGTCTCAGGTAAATTAAGGGACTTAATGAGAAATCAAAGTAAAACAGTCATTGTATGAAACAAAGTTTAGTTCTAAACTGGAAAAAGCCGTATTGTATCACAACAAAACCACTAAAGTTGCTCCAGTAATTTTCTCAGCGATTCATCCATTCAACATTTATTGAACAACTATTATGTGCCAAGCTCTGCTAAAGCATTGGCAAAACTGGAAAGAACAAAATAGCTGAGAATTTTGCCATCGTAGAGTTGATGGCTCAGAGTTTATTATCACTTTGCTATATTATCAACACAACTATGCTGAGAATGCAAAGATTGGCCTTAATCAATCTGGCCATTTTTCGCTACACTGTCCATGTAACATATGATGTTAAAATCTTATGATTAATATATGGAGAAAAGAGATCTCTTAAGTGATATAGTACATAGCTTAATTTGATGGTGTGTGTGTGTGCTTGTGCTAATGAGGAGTACACAAGAGAGGTATTTCAAGACATGGAATTCAAAAAATATCACAAAGAAAGAATTATTTTGAGAAGGGGTTTGTCTTCATGGAGGCATTCTATATTTTTTCATACAAAATCACAAGAGTTGCCTAAAGGAAATAATATATTTTCTAAAACCCCATGGACATTTCCTTTAGTGCCAAGTGATTACAGTTCACTCAATTTAAGGCAAAGGAGAATAGCATCAAGAAGACACAGCGAATACAAGAAAGTAATAATGAAGACCAAGTCCAAAGATATCAGAGGGGTTATTACAAAGGAGAGAATGAATCTGCAGTTTAACCATTTGTTAAGCATTAACTCTGCTAACTGTTGTTGGGTTCATAGAAACAAAGTGTAATATTATCTAATGATAATGAAATTTGAATTCGAAAAGTTGAACGGGTGTGCTTTTAAAAATATAATCTACAAATTGTTACATTTTACAGAAGTTTGGAGCAAAAATAATCACTGGGACAAATCACTCCCTTTAAAGATAAGAATTAAAAAATTAAATATAGTATGCAGTATTTTCAAGCACAAGAACAATGAGGAAGTTCTTAGTAGAAAATTCTGCTCTGTTTGGAGCAATTTCTTTAATTTCTTCACCTTTGCCTTACATTGGGCTCTTCTCTCTGCATTAGCCTAAAAGTCGTATGATATTTTATTGTCTAATACAGTCTCTTGAGGTATCTAATCACAAAGAGAATACGTATTGTAAGGTGATTTGATTATGCATCTTTGCTTCCATAGGTCAATGTCTGTGTATCTGTTCTACAGCCTCCTTCTTCATACACCCTACTCAGAATAAATAAATAAATCTAAACAAACCAATAACAACAGCAACCCTAACAGACTTGCACACACTAATCTCAAAAGGGGAAGTCAGCCCTCTGATTTTAATCTTAGGTAAATCCCAGTGTAAACAATGCTCAGTTTCCTCTCAACTTCAATTGCAGCCATTATATTTCAAAATCAAAATGTATCAATTATTATCAGGGCTGTAATAAAAAAGGGCTATAACTCACTTTTCTAAAATTCTTTTAACAACATCTATAGGACAGAAGCATATATTCCAAACTATTTTGTAACCATCTGTTTTGAGTCAGTGAGTCTTACACATTGCAACTTTAGTTCCAAAGGTGATGCCATCTTTTTTTTTTTTTCATTTTCAAATTGGATCAATGTAATAATGGGAAATGACATTTTCTTCAGATGATAGAAATCACCTAACTAAATAATGCACACAAAAATTCTCTTAGGAAATGATTAAATCAAATAAGCTTGTTTGTGCAAAATGGTCAAAGGTCTGTATTAGAAGCATCTAGTCTTCTCTGTATGGTGTTTCAAGAGGGTTATAAAAGTTTAGGGAATAGAGTCTCATCATTTTAGTAATCCTCAGAATGAAGAAACACAAAGGCCGGGGTCGGTTGACTGAAATGTGGCTGATGCAATGCACTGTCTTCCCAGTGGATTGAGCCACAAGGAACATAAACCAGGAAGATGATTGATTTCTTAGCGTAGGCATGCCCAAGTGTGGTTTAGCAATCATCTATAGACCGCCAGCTAAAGTCCTATTGTCTCTGTTTTCTCAGAACCTAACAGATTCTTGGAAGGAATTATTGAACACAGGTGTACCATATTTAGGAAAACAGTTACAAAATTCCAAACTCGCAAAAAAGTTATTATGAAATAAATCAAACTACAGCAGGTTTTTCTCTGCTAGCTACCCTTAAAGTATAAACTGTATTATGCAAGTAAGCATTACTTGATTTGCAAGAAGTTAAATTGTATTAAACATTTCTAAGGCACATTCGTTATGTACAACAGATAGTTCTTGAATTAAAATCCCAACTGTTATTGGCTGTTGAGCATAGAGGAACTGATAGATTTATTCTAGGTTATTCTAAGTTCGAAAACCCATTTTGTACAAAAAAAAAAAAAAAAAAAAATTGAGAGCAAGGGATAACCACTCAGACTACAGAAGTCACAAATCTTAAAGGCTGAATCCAACTATCAGCATATCACAAACTTCTAAATATAGAATATTTAAAGCCCTACACCATCTCTTAATCTATATAATATTAACTATAGTATGTGAATCATTCAACAGTCGCAACTCAAGTTTGACCCTTCACTTTCTTATCTAGAGAAAATTTTATTTTCAAGTATCCAAGAATATTTAAACTATTCAAAGTATTTTTAAAAGAGCACTTTGGGCACATGTCACCCAGCTCAATAGCTAACAGTTGCTGCCACCTATAGGTTCAATCTCAAGAGGAAGGGTTGGGGCATGAAGAGAGGCTTAGAAGTTTCAAAGGCAGAGTTCAATAAGCAAGTTTTTTTCTTATTTAAAAAAAAAGTCATTGGTACATATAGACTGTTGATGCAATTCTGTGAAAAGGAAAAATTAGACATGACAATCATAAACTTTTATGATTGTCATAAAGCACCTCATAAGAGGCAGGCTTTCCGCTCACAAAGCAGCTAAATAAAACAAAATGAAGCAAGTTAGTGAGACCGTCAGTCCCATCCAATTCTTTCTTGTGTGGCTATGTGATCAATGTGAAAGTAAGTGACAAGGAGATAATGTCTCTTGCTCCCACTAGCATGTATCACATGTGAGAGTCTGAATTTCTTTAGATAGATTCTCTCCCATCTGGAGGTTGTGTGATCTTTTTCTTGTGTCAAATCAAGTTAAAAGAGACAGAAAAAACTGAATCCATAAAAAAATTCTGAATTAGATCTCACTCTTAGGATTTTTTTATCAGTGAAATAGACATAATGACTACCTCCAAATGTTACTTTTAAATTGTATATGGATGTACATCTATATTTGTGTATGTGTGTATTTATATACACAAATAACTATATTTACTCATATGTTCATTAAATATATATATATATATATATATATATATATATATATATATATTCAATGAGTAGCTGACAGCAGGGCATAAAAATGTTAGTCCTGGAACACCCACTAATTTTATAATATTCTGCAAGTCATTTCATAATTGGACTTTTGCTATTTCCTTTGGAAAATGAGGAGCTTAGACTAAGTAATTTCTAGATTCCTTCTAGGCTGAAGAATTCTTGCATAAGGCATTTGAGTTTGGCATTCTGTCTCCCCACACCAGTTGGATCTCTTTCTGTATTTGAGCTGCCCTTATGCTGGATAAATGGTTGAAGATCAGGTTCTCTCCAGCCATGTGTTCCCTTTATACTGTGGATACTTGAAAATCAAGACAGAAGAAATGTCATAATGGCTGATGTCCATTTCTCTATTCTTTAAATACAACTGTTTCCTTGATACGGACTGAATATACCCTCCAAAATTTATGTGTTGAAGTCATAACACTCAGTACTCTGGAATGGGACTGCCTTGGAGATACAGCCTTTAAAGCATAATTCAGTAAAAATGAGGCTGTTATGAGGGGCTCTTCTGCAAATGGAATTTTATCCTGGATGTGAGAACAATGTAACCTAAAGATTGTACCTTCACATTAATTTGAAAAAATACAAAATATACTCAAAAAAAAAATAAATAAAAATGAGTCTGTTAAGGTGGACACTAATCCAATCCTTATAAGAAGAGAAAATTGGGGCACACAAAGAGACACAGGGTGTGCTCATACAGAGGAAAGACCCTGTGATAATATAGCAAAAAGGCCCCAGATAACGACAGTGTCTACAATGCAAGGAGGTAGAGCTCAGAAGTATGTAACCCTCTGACACCCCACTTCTGAACTTCAAGCTTCCAGAACTGAGAGAAAATAAATTTCTGTTGTTTAAGGTACCTAGGCTATGGAATTTTGTCACCGTAGCCCTAGCAAATTAATATACCCCTTGAACTAACTCTGAGACTTGGGCAAGTTATAATTGACCATTGAACAACATGGGTTTGAAGTACGTGAGTCCACTTCTGCATAGTGTTTTTTCAAAGAAAGTTACATCAGTGTGCCTGTCTCTCCTACCTCGTCTTCTACCTCCGCCACCTCTTTTGCCCCTGCCATCCCAAGACAGCAAGATCAACCTCTCGTCTTCTTCCTCAACCTAATCATCATGAAGACAGTGAGAATGAAGACTGTATGATGATCCATTTCCACTTAATAAATAGTAAATATATTTTTTCTTCCATATGATTTTCTTAATAACATTTTCTTTTCTCTACCTTACTTTATTACAAGAATACAATATATAATACCTATAACACAAAATATGTGTTAATCAACTATAAAGTTATTGGTAAGGCTTCTAGTCAACAATAGTAGTTATTAAGTAAAGTTTTGGAGGTGTCAAAAGCTATCTGCAGATTTTCAACTAATGAAACTTCTAAGTTGTTCATGAGTCAACTGCATTTATGTTCTCAAATTCCTTACACCTAAAATATAAGTAATAATATTTTATTTGGAAATTGTAAGATTAAAAATGATTTATATAAGTAGCCTACTGTGCATTGAACACAAAGGCAGTGGTTCAAGCATACATTCTTTCCCTCTCTTAATCCTGCCTCTGTTGTCAAGCAAATGAGAAATCTTTGCAATGTAATTCCACCTATCTTTTTTTCTCTTCCAGTAGTCACCTAGTCCACATGTACAAATAATTTGATAAAATATTTTTATAAATACTAATATGTAATACCTTTTGGGAAACTATGTACATTAAATATAGTCAGTTATATCGTTAACAATGTAACTAACTACAAAATATATCGTTGAAAATGACAAATATGGGTGGCACCTGTGGATAGGTGCCTGTGGGTAAGGCGCCAGCCCCATTTACTGAGGGTTGGAACCCAACCCTAGCCAAACTGCAACAACCAGGCATTGTGGTGGGTGCCTGTAGTCCCAGCTACTCGGGAGGCTGAGGCAAGAGAATCACCTAAGCTCAAGAGTTTGCTGTAAGCTGTGACATTATGGCATTCTACCAAGGGCAACAAAGTGAGACTGTCTCAAAAAAAAGAAAAGAAAAAAGAAAAAAAGAAAAAGATGAATATATATGAAATCCTAATCAGTGTGAACAATACATGTACCATACCTGGATGAATGCTAAGGCTCGCTCTACAAAGGTTCATGGATTTTATTCACTATGTTAACACAAAAAGTTGAAATGTTCATTCAAATCTTACGATAGGCACCCAAGTCTTCAGAGCTTCTGAAAACCTAACATGTGATCAAGATAATCTTGATGTGTCTTTTTTTTTCTTCCTACCTTCTAGGAAAAGCCCAGACTAAAAAGTCACCATCT
The DNA here is from genome assembly GCA_963574355.1 of Loris lydekkerianus. Taxonomy (NCBI): domain Eukaryota; kingdom Metazoa; phylum Chordata; class Mammalia; order Primates; family Lorisidae; genus Loris; species Loris lydekkerianus. Next base: position 20,062 of record CAUYPK010150705.1, on the reverse strand, counting down.
TCTCTCCTCACACTGCACCTTCCATTACACCCTGGTCTCTGCCTTGATATGTCAGTGTAAGATTTGTTCAGTGTCTTCCTAATATATTTAAAAAATTTACTTCTGAAGATTTTATGAACTAATAGAGCTTGGGGCTAATAAAAACAAAATAACATTGCTTATAAAATTATACCAATTCAAGGAGGGGCAAAGTTCAATAAGAAAACATTCCTTTTTTTTATTCTATTGGTCCAATTCCATAATTCTTTCATTTTTCCCTTCTCACTTTTCCTCCACTGCAAAACTCAAAGCAGAATCTTCCCAGAAGCTCATGGAAAAAAAAAAAAAGATAATGAAAACAAATGTAAGTAAACTTTTTGCAAACCTTGAAAAATGAGCTTTTCTGGTTCAGTTCAAGTTTTTTGGCAAATATCCAGGCTCAAATAAAAACAAGATCACATAGCATGGTGATGAGTGAACAGTGCATGTAGCTTAAAAGCAAGTGGAGAGCTGATCAGTTACCCATCTAATTAGAAAGGAAGCTACCTTTAGTAATCAGGCAAAATCAAGCATTTTTGTCGTATATGACTCAGGGTAGTATGACTATCATAATCATACCATCTAAGAAAATAAAGTAATATAGTGAAATTTTCAAACTGACAAATACTTACCCAGATAATAAAACTTGAGAACTTTAACTTTAGTGTAAATGGTAAATATAGGAAGAGAGAAATATAATTTGAAAAAAAAAAAAAAAAAAAAAGGACAGTCATACAAATATCAGTCTGGTTCTCTAGTTACAAGCAGTAACTGATCATTTATTTGAGAAAAAGTAGAATAAAAGAGACAAAAGAACAGGAACATTTATTAACAAGTCAGTATCTTTGATGTACACTGTTGGTTAGAAGACTGGACTCCATTCACAATTTCTCCTGAAACACCTTGTCATGATTGATCTAGTGTAGCTCTGTGACCCAGTTCTGGACAGTAATATGTAAGCAGAATTCACTGGGTATGGCTTTCAGGAAAAATGTAAACATATATACATATAGATATCTTTAGCTATAGAAAATATATAGATTAAATTAAGCCTTTTGCCCTTATCTCTTCTTATTTGGAACCTGAAGTGATGACTAAAAGTATATCCATATAATTAAATCCACCTTTTGCGATGATGAAAGCATCATAAGAATAAGCATGAGCAAAGAAGCCCAGATACTAAAAATGGCAGACCTCAACAATGTAGAGACTCTTTTTATTATACCAACTCCAATCTTCTTATCCTCAGAGTCTTGCTACAAGAGACAAATAAACCCCTTTGTTATTGAAGCTACCATAATCTAATTTTTTACTACTTATGGTCAAACAAACATAGCTGATACAATATCCTCAAAGAGATTCGAAAGATAGTTCATCCATAAAACAAGAACAATTTGATATGGAAAAGAAATAGGCAGAGAACTTGAAAGAATTCTTATGATTTGAATATAAGATTAGCAAGTTAAAAAAATAATAATAGAAGGGCTAAAAGATAAAGTGCAATCAATTTCTCTCATTCTGAAGCAAAAAGCAGAGAACTAAAACATGAGAAGAAAGTTTAGATAAATGGCAGATAAATCCAGGGACATGAAATCTGATCCAATGATACCTTCAGAGAGAAAAGAAGAAACACCAGGAGAATATAACAAAAAAAAAAAAAAAAAAAAATGAGAGAACTTTTTCTTCCTCTGAACTAGGTATCAAATTGAAAGGAACTACCAAATGGTAAACAAAATGAATGCAAAAAACAATCTATACTTTGGCTTATGCAGTTGAACAATTAAGTTAGCAAACTCATCCTAGAAAAATGCTACATAACATTGCTAACTATCACTATGGTTACCTTCAAAGTATTCCCACTGGGAAGCTATGCAGTGATGCCAGAAACTTATCCACCCTTTAAAACAATTTTGGAACTCTTGGTCTGGAATGAACATCAGAGATGTCCTACAGCACATAAAAACACAGAACCAAAATAATGAGAGCCACTCAGCAAGACATCACCACACATCAATACGAACACAGCAAGGAGACACTGATATGCCAAGGTTAAGAAACCTTACTGACTTGTTTGTACAGTGCTGCCAATGTAAGCACATTGTGGCTAAGTTTACAAACTTAATGGTCAGACCTCAAATGATGACAGCTCTAATGGCCATCCCAGAAAAAGACTTCCAAAATTACTTTGAAAGGTGGACTAGGTGCTGGCTGGCATTGGCTCATAGCTTCCCAGGGGGGAGTACTTCAAAGGTGACCATAGTGATATTCAACAATGAAGCAGGTAGCACTTTTTCTAGGATGAGCTCGTGAACTTAATTATCAGACCTCTTATCATAAGAAAGTTTCAGAATCTAAACATACTGAATAGATTTAATAAGCTCCCAAGAAGAAAATATAAGGATTTTATCTGAGAAAAAAATTTAAACAGACATCAACAGAAGATGCCAGTAGAAAATTAGCAATGTATTTAGAGTTTTGAGGCAAATAATTTCTGATGTTAAGTTGAACATTCAGTCAAACTGCAATTTGAGGGCACAATAAAGAGTCTGTCTCTATTCTTGATGTTTCAATAGTGACAGTTGTAATTTCTGGTCCTCTTCTTTCCCTTCATGCCCCACATCTAGTTAAACTGATAAAAAGCACTATGTACTCCCTCCCTAGGCACAGGGGGGAATTTCAAACCCCCATCCTGGCCTCTTCCCTTAACCACAGTAAAAGCCAAAGCCACTTATTCTATCCTATCACTCAAGTCATTCCTAACTGGTTTGGGGTACCTCCCCTTCCATCTTTAGAAGACCTCATTATGTGAGGAGCAAAATCATTTTTACACCATCTTAGAGAATGTAAGGTATCATCAGTCTCAATAGTTAAGCCAATTTGGGGTGAGGAATTGATCCTGCCTACTAAGTGACACAGTAGCTACATAAATACATTTCCTAACATACAATGCTACAGAAACTTGACTTTCCATGCAATCTTTCTGAAAAAATATATTTTTAAGATATTTTCCAGAAAAGTATAAAATGTTCCCGAGATGATATCCATCTAAAAAAAGAAATGTGATTCAAGACATAGAGGACTTAATCCAGGAGTGTATGAAAATAAACCCTGAGATTGTCTATGGCAGGTCCAGAAATGAGCCAGACTTCCAGAAATTAGAATGGAAAGTAAGAACTCTAAGAAGTCAGAATTTCTTGAAGAACTTTAAGACACATGAGTTAATTAAGAAGTTTAAATTTCTAAATGATATATGAATGTGTTTATATAAATATGTTTCTTAAGCCAACACAAATAAAGATAGACAACTGAAAATTTCAGGGGGAAACAATCTCAATTAAAAATTTATAGTTCAGACATAAAGTAAATTAAAATGAGAAATTATTTCAAACAGTTGATGGCATGAAGTACAAAAAAAAATCCATCTGAATTAGATATTTGTTTAGTGATATAGAATTATTTATTTCTTAGTGTTAGCACCAATGCCAGCACCTAGTCCAGCCTTCAAAGCACTTTTTCTAGGATGAGTTTGCAGATTTCAGTGTCAGACTTCATACAGTGACACCTCTGCTAGTCATTCCAGAAAAAGAATTCCAATATTGCGTTGAAGGGTGGATTAGGCATTGGTGTTGGTGCATAGCTTCCCAAAGGGAGTACTTTGAAGGTAATCATGGTGATATTGCACAATGAAGTATGTACCACTTTTTCTAGGATGCCTTCCGGAACTTAATTGTCCAACCTCCTGTATTTGATTCCAGACCATCTACTTACTAGTTCTTTGACTTATGAGATGTTTTTCATAATACATCACTTCTCTGTGTCTGATTATCTCATTTATAAAACAGGAACAAAAATTGTACTTGCTTACCTTGAAGGTTGTTTTGAGAATTGAATTAGTTTATATACACAAAGTAAACAAAACAGTGCTCAACAGACAGGAAACACTAGGTGTGTGCCAGTATTAATTTAAGAGAAATTAATTGATATACAAATAAATAAATTAATGTGCTATGTACACACAAATAAATTAGTGTGCTATGTACATGCAAATAAATTAAATGTGCTATAACGTCTAAGAGATCTGCTACTGATAGTTTCCCATGGGAAAAAGTAGGCAATCTTAGCATTTGTGTTATAGCTTAACAATAGACAACAGTAAAGCTGTTTCATAAGCTGAAACAGCGCCATAGTACCGAGATCCATGTTGTTTTCCAGGTAAATTCTGGACTTTATCCAAAAGACCAACATGTATCCTAACACATCAGTATACAAAATGATGGGCATCGAGCCAAGCCCTCAGAAAGAAAGAAATTGCTTTATAACAATTTTGCCAGTATAGTTAAGTTCCTCCCTCATCAACTATAGACATCAAACATAGAGTTGACAGTCCAGTCCCTGACAGGAGATGTTGTAAGGGCAAAACTAGTTATATGGCTAATTCAGTTCTTGGAAAGGTATCATGATTATGGGCCAATTCTTCATTTTCCTTTACGTTTCCACGGGGCACCTACAATAAAAGAAGGTATCTCAGTAGACTACCAAAACGAATATATTACTCAATTTTACTTTTCCCCCTTTGAAACGAAAAAAGAAGCAAGAGCCTGGTATGGCTACCTGAATCTCTGAGTTCAAATATTAAATACCAAATTTTATCTAAATGTTCTTTCTTACATGATTCTAATTTTCATTAAGGATGACAAAAGTTGAAAAGGTCTGTATGACGTACAATTTCATTTTTAAGTGAGACCCCCGTTAGCTGGCTGTGGAAGGATGCTTTAATACGTCTCAGTTCTTCAATTATTCATCTTTGGGTACACGTGGTGGTTCCTTGGGATGAGGAACTGTGGTTCTATATCTGTTAATATTATAAAAATTCTCAAAGTTCTATACTTGTAATCTCTGCACTTTTTATAAATGTCTATTATAATCCTATATTTTAAAAAAACACCTTTTGCAAAAGAAAATCTCAGTTTTGATATTTACTACTTACCTAAAAGAATTTGAGCAATTAACCACCCAATACCTGTTTTCCCATTTTATCCCTGCAGTGGGGTTGACAGAGGTTATATTTACCTCCTAATATTGTTGTGAATATTAAATTAGACAACCCTTGTAAGAACAGTGATAGGACATGGTCAGCGCTAATGAAATGTGACTGACAATCTCTATTTCATGTATTACTTATGTTATTGAAACAGTGCTATCTCCCACTTCTGTCTTCAATTATTTTCCCCTTCATGTTGGTACTTTCAATTATTCTGTTTATGACATGGTTTTGAGTTGTCTGGCTGGTTGCCTTTGAGTGTTGCATGCATCCTTGCAAATCCCAAACCAAGCATAGTTCTCCAAGAACTCCAACCAGATGAACTTTTTCACCCCCTTTCTCCCCCCCATTTATGAAATAGTGCCTCTCTTGAATTGGCTAAGGGCAAAACAGTGTTGGGAAGAGGGTTATCAAAAAATGGGGAATCATATTGCACTTACGATGAGCATAAAATAAAAAATTCTTTTCATATGCTAATGCTAAAATATCTTCATCCATCCATCCTTTAAACATGCTCTTTCTGGATCTAATATCAGAATTTTATATGTAGACTCATTAAGAGTCATCAGCAAAATTTAGCCTATCATTCTGGGCAACTGGGGTCAATGCCTTTGTGTAGTTTTCCTGTACACTTAAGTTAGTATGGATTTTCAAACCCGGAAAAGAATTGGAAAGTAGATTCAACAAGGGCCCTTTTTCCTTCAACTGCAGGAGCACTGATGTAATAAAGGAATGCTCAAGTCATTCAAAATAAATCTTCCAGCTTTTTTGTACTTTTTGCTCATCGTGAACTTCTTCAAGCAGCCTAAAGTAGATATTTACAACTACAGTGACCAACTTTACACTCTGTCCCTGGGCTATAACTGTCCCCATCTGTTAGAGGCTTGTAATGTCTTTTTATTATTATTATTTTTACATTGAGGAGAGTTTCTAAGGCTAAATCCCCTACCTGGCACCAAATCTCTTAGTTGCCCACCTTTCATAAACTATAAAAAAAAAACCTTCTTGGGCATCAGTAAAGGCATAATACAGAGATGGAAGAAAGCCCATTTGCCTAATCCAGAATTAAGAATCAAGGTGCCAAGACACGGTTTGCTTTTAAGATGATTCACTTTTAATAAGAGTCATTCTTTAACATAAAATGCAAAATGCATCCTAGAAACTATTGAGTATGTAAGTTATAATGAAAAACTATTGGTCACTCCACAATGTTTTATATAATAAATAAAAAAGTCTAAAACTAACAGTATCATTGGCAGCCAGAGAAAGGCACATAAACTTCTTCTTTTCGGACCTTTGGCTTTAGCAAACTGAAATGTAAACCTAAAGTGTAATGTTCTGGATAGCGTTTTATTGACAACATAGTTTTGCAAATATATTTACTTTAAAAACAATTTAAATTTATGTGAAGATATCAATGATTAGGTTACAATGTTTGCATTTGTTAACGCTTCTGTTGTCCTCCTTGTGTCCCACACCCAGCAGGTGTGCCATGTACCCTTACACTGTGCCCATTAGGTGGGAACACCCCGACCCCCCTGTCTCTTCCCCCTCCTTCCTTCCCTACTTCCCCCACCCTCCTCAGCCCTCCCTCCAGCTTGAATTAAATTGAGTTTTTCTCTTGTGTGGACATTGGTTAGTTCATCTACCAGCTTCATATCAATATTGAGTACATTGGATACTTGCTTTATCATTTTTTTTTATTATTACAGTGACTTTAATATGATTTCAATATAATTTGCCACATAAGAAACCTTATATAGACCTCAACATACATTAAGTAAAACAATTGTTCTCCTTATAAAACTTTAATATTGTCAAACTCAGACAAACATCCAAGAAGCAAACATCTCTTTGAATTCGAAGACAGTAAGTGTGACTGTTAAACCAGGCTGCCATTTATTTATTTTTTGCAAATAAACACAGGTTAAAATAAAAAAAAAAAAAAAGCAAACAGTTCATAGCAATCAGAACTACAAAAAAGTAAGATGAGATTCCTGTAGCTTCCAGGTGTCTTCATAATTGAAATTACTCCTGGTCTAGAATCCTTTCTCATGCCCTTGTCCCTCAGGGAGCTGTGGCATGCTCACGTCTCCAGCAGGTTGTCTGGAAGCCTCATTCACTTTGAGGGACACGGCACAATCTTTCTCCTTGTCACCAGTGTTCTGTTCCTGGGGCTGGGTCAGCAACTGAGTTTTAGCTTCAGGGAGTTCCAGATGCAGGGGAAGCTCCTGTGGCATCTTTGCCTCAGCCTCAGCCTCAGGGAACAGCGGCTTACCCTGAAGTGTATATTGCAGCTGAAGGAAGGTCTGGTACTTCAGTAGCTTGTCCTGTTCCCATCCTGCCTGCTGCTTCAGGATGTCAATTTCCTGACTTAGCCGCTCAAGCTCCTGCTGAGTTTCTGTCTGACGCTTCTTTGCCTCTGTAGAAACCTCACCCAGATGCTGTAGATGCTTCTTCTGTTGTAGTTGCCGCTGCTTCTGAGCTGCTCTAAATTTTTCTATAGCCATTTGCTTCTTAGCCTGGAGCTGCTCATGGGCCTCTTGGAGCTGTGTCCGCTTCCTGTGGACCTCTTCCTCCTGAGTCAGGGCCTGGGGTCAGGACACTTTTGATGGCCTCCACATGCTCCCGGTATGTGGCCTTCAACTCTTTCCATCGTTCCTTGGCTGCAATGGCTTTCTGTTGGCTCAAGTCTTCAGAAGCCCAGGGGTCAAGGCCCTGAGCAGGGTCCTCCTGAGCCATGAAGTTCTGCAAGAAATCTACCACCTGAAGCTGGCTGCAAAGCAGCCTGTCTTTCTTCTGGGAGTCCATCATAAACTCAACCAGGATCTGTGCTGGCAGTTCTGACTCTTCCTGCAGGCCTATATGTTCTAGGATGCCTGCCATCTTAGCCAAGACTCCCAGGGCTGCCGCTTCTGTGTCAGTCCCCGCCACCTCCATGTTTCCGAACGCCGAGTTAGCTACCTTTCTTGCTTTATCATTCTTGTGATGCTTTACTAAGAAGAATCTGTTTCAACTCCATGCAGGTTAATACAAAAGATTTAAAGTCTTCATCTTTTTTAAGGCTGAATAGTATTCCATAGCATACATAACCAGTGTTTATTAATCCATTTATGGGTTGATGGGCACTTAGGTTGTTTCCATGTCTTGGCAATTATAAATTGAGCCGAGATAAACAATCTAGTCCAAATGTTCTTATGATAAAATACTTTTTTCTTCTGTGTAGATGCCTAGAAATGAGATCAAATGGAAGGTCTATTTTGAGTCTTTGAGGATTCTCCGTGTTTCTCTCCAAAGAGGCAGTGTTAGTTTGCAGTCCCACCAATAGTGTAAAAGTGTTCCCTTCTCTCCACATCCACGCCAGCATCTGCAACTTTGGGACTTTGTGATGCAGCCTATTTTCACTGGGGTTAGGTGATATCTCAGTGTGGTTTTGATTTGCCTGTCCCTGATGATTAGCGATGATGAGCTTTTTTTTCCTCTTGTTTGTTAGCCATACAACTGTCTTCTTCAGAGAAGTTTCTGCTCATGTCTCTTGCCCAGAGGTAGATGGGGTTGTTTGCTCCTTTTGTGGTGATTAATTTGAGTTCTCTGTAGATTCTAGTTATCAAGCCTGTGTTAGATTCAAAACTTAATCTTTTCCCATTCTAAAAGTTGTCAGTTTTCTTTAATTATTGTGCCCGTAGCTGTGCAGAAACTTTTCAGTTTAATTAAGTCCCATTTGTTTATTTTTATTGTTGCAATTGCCAACAAAATCTTTTTTTTTTTTTTTTTTTTTTTTTTGAACAAAATCTTAATAAAATATTTAAACAGGCTGACATCCTCAAGAGTTTTTCCCACACTTTCTTCTGGGATTTATATCATTTTATGTCTTAAATTTAAGTCTTTTATCCATCTTGAGTCAATTTTTGTAAGTGGTGAGAGGGTCAGGTCCAGTTTCGGTCTTTCACATGTGGTTAACTAGTTCTCCCAGCACCATTTATTGAATAGGGATTCTTTTCCCCACTGTATGCTTTCATTTGGTTTATTAAAAATCAGATGGTGAGAGAAGGCTAGTTTCAACTCTTGGTTTTCTATTCTGTTCCATATGTCTGTGTCTCTATTTCTGTGCCAATTCCATGCTGTTTTGATCACTGTGAACTTGTAATGTAACCTGAAGTCTTGTAGGGTGATGCCTCCAGCTTTGTTTTTATTACTAAGAATTGATTTGGCTATCTGGGTATTTTTCTGGTTCCATACAAAATAAAGCCCTATTTTTTTCCAGTTCTTCAAAGTATGGTGTTGGTATTTTAATAGGGATTGCATTAAATCTGTAGATTGCTTTGGGTAGAATGGACGTTTTAACTATGTTGATTCTTCCCAGCCAAGAGTGTGGTATGTTCTTCCATTTGTTAATGTCTTTCGCTATTTCTTTTCTCCAGGTTTCATAATTCTGTTTGTAAAGGTCTTTCACCTCCTTTGTCATAAATATACTTACTTTTATTTAAAATAAATTATTCTTATAATAAATTATCTTATAATCCCCTCAATTTCAGAATTTAACTTATTATTATTAGTGTAAATACATATATATTTTTTGAGACAGAGTCTTCCTCTGTCACCCTTGGTAGAGTGCTGTATTGTCATAGCTCACAGCAACCTCAAACTCTTGGGTTCATGCAATTCTCTTGCCTCAGCTTCCTAAGTAGCTGGGACTACAGGCACCTACCACAATGCCCAGCTATTTTTTTAGAGATGGGGTTTCACTTTCAAGACCACGGGTTGCTCTCGAACCTATGTGCTCAGGGCAATCCACCCACCTTGGCCTCCCATAGTGCTAGGATTATAAGCGTGAGCCACCACGCTTGTATAAACAGGACCTAGTGCAGGTACCTTTCACAGAGCATTCAATAAATAGTTAGAGATAAATTAACTCCCCATAGCCACAAACCTCTGGAATCAGGTGATTTGGCTACATATCGTGCCTCTTGGGCAAGTTACTTAAGCTCTCCAGTCCTCACTTGCCTCATCTGTAAGTCAGAGACAATTCATACCATATGGTTGTGGTAAGGGTTGAAGGAAATAGATGAAAAAGTCTAAGCATATTTTAAGTAGTCAAAATTTGCTAGTTACTATCAAACAATTACTGACAAGGTTTATCTTGACTCTGCTGCCTTCTATTCTCAAACTGCTGAATACTTAGGTATCGAACATTGTTTAATGAACCTGTGAATAGAATAAAGCAATGTGGTGTAATGAAGTCAATACAAATAGAATTTAGAGTCAGAAGACCTCACTTTGAGTTTCAGCCTCAAATATTTAGCAAATCCCTTAATCTTTTGAATTCTCCATTTCTTTTATCTATAAAATGAAATTAATATCACTCCACTGAGAGTTAAATTAGAAAATTTTTATAAATTGAAACATACAAAATAAAGTAATCATCATCTTTATTATGGTTACCTAATATTAAAACAACCCATTTAAGCAGTAATCAATCAAATAAATGTGGAAGATAGGTATGAAGACATGATGAAACAAGGCCTATTTCAGATTTTCATCTTTTAATTACATGTGTTATCATCCCATAAGGACAGATGGCTAGAAAGAAAAAGAGAAAAAAGTGAAAGAAAATAACAATGTAGATAGAAGAGATTTATTTGTTCATTCTAATAAATTTAAGCCAGTGCAGGAAACATAGCCTGTAATAACTAATTTTTACTAGTAGCAACTCTTTACTGCAGAAAGACAATGTCACTATTTTCTAAAAGAAGAATGCCTTCTGATCTCACAGGAAATACTTTGTAGACCTGAAGATAGAGAGAGACAAACAAAAGCTTCTGATTTTTCAGCTTTGGAAAAGCCTGATCATCATCAATATGCATTTATCATTTTTATCTGCTAAATTATATCAATGATTAAACCTAAAGTAACACCTCAGTTCAAAATGTGTGTAAAATACAAATAACATTATACTAGAATATAAAATAATATTCACCAAACATTGTATACCTCTAAGCAATATGAATTTTAGATTTTTGCTAAAGAAAATTAGGTTAAAGTTTGCCATTAGTTTTGACTCCAAAGTTGATCTGATCCCATTTTATAAGTAAATTCTGTATTTATTTACAGTATCAGACATAATCATACATTACCTTGGAAATTCCCCCAGGGTTTAGGATATTTCTCAGCACTTATACTGCTTAAGCATATAATTGGACATCATTAAAACTGTGATGTATGGAAGTCTACATGAGGTAGAGGCAGTCACTGGAAGGAAGCCATTAATCTCAACTAGACTCCAAAGTGGCTCGCATACTGTGATTTCAAGAATTTTGCAAAGAAAATAATCCAAGGTGAAATCTACTTTAAATCTCAATAAAAGTTGCAAAAAATAAAAAAGTATCATAGAAATACATTGCTGATAGTTTAACACCTAATTTATGCCACAGAACTTATTCATGAAACTTACTATTCCTTAATGGCTTTAAAATGATGTGCACAGCAATGCATTATGTAATGGAGACTTTAGCTGAGACTGTACTCCCAACTTTTGTTCTCTTAAAAATCCTTATTTTCTGAAATTGCTGAATAACCTCTCATTTTAAAGGGATTCTTACTGTTGAAGTAGAGCCTGAAATTCATTTTTGGAAAAACAAAGCTTTCTTTCTTCTTTCTTCCCTCTCTCCTTTACTCTATCCATTCCCTTTCTTTCTTTTCTTTCTTTCTTTCTTTCTTTCTTAATTTCTTAATTTCTTAATTTCTTTCTTTTCTTTCTTCTCTCTCTCTCTTTTTCTTTCTTCTTTCTTTTTTCTCTGTCTTTGCAAGAAATGACCTTTCAAGTTATTTGATATGAAAGCCAAAATTTCTTCTAGAATTGCAAGATTTTAAAAGATGAAAGAATTAAGCTATGAAGAAAAATGTTTTCCTGTAGCTGAATAATCTGCAGATAACGATTCTTTCAGTAAAATACCTTCTTACCTGGACCTGGCAGTGTGCAGATAGGCGAGACATGACCTAGGAAAATCCTAGGAAGAAGTAAGATGGTCCATCCAATACAAGCATTAATTATACTTAACTAAATAGAATCATTTTGAGCATAGAAGAAAGATTTCCTTTTACATTTTCTCACAAATAATTCCTTATTTGGGTGCTGATTTTGGAGATTTTACTCTTGTAGTTTTAGTCTATTATCCTACATAGTACTTCTCCCATATTTTTCCTATCATGCTACCCATTACAATTTCTATGACATGCTGGAGTAAACCTAGTGCACTAATTATGCTTCAGATGATTGACTCCAACTGTCTCAGTCCCAGCGCACCTACCTCCAGGGTTGAAAGTGCCAAAATGTTAGTTAACAGTTGGGAAGTTCTAGACAGACAGTATCCAATATAGTAGCCCCTAGCCTTACATGGCTATTGAGCATTTGAAATGTAGTTAGTCTAAATGGAAAAGTGTTATAAGTGTAAACTAACCACTAGATTTTGAGGACTTAAGAGAACACAAATAAAGAACATACAATATCTCATTGATAATTTTCACATAGATTACATGTTAAAATGATAATATTTTGGATTTTCTGGGTTAAATAAGATATATCATTAAGATTAATTGCACCTTTTCCTTTTTACTTTTATAATGTGACTAAAATAAAATATTCAGTTATATACAGTAGAACTTCTGTAAATTGACCACCCTAGGGATTATAACAAACTGGTCAACATAAGGAACTAGGCTTACTATACTGAATGCTTTGGTGCTATCTCCTGGCTCTCATCCAGGTGGTACCAAAGTCCAGAGCTACATGACCCACTTCATACTTGACCCCTTCCTGCTTTGGGCTCTTGTAGTTTCTCACTTGCCCCTTCTTCTCTTCTCCCATCCTCAGCTCACACCGGGTGTCCGAGAAACATTCTTATATTCCCACTAGGATATTTTCTTGACTGGGATATCTATCTTCCCTTAAAAGGATATTATTCTCTTCCTTCATTCTTAAAATAACTTCTCTGAATGCTTCAGGATTCAACAATCCAATTATCTGCTGTCACCTCCTCCCCCCACACTTTACATCTGAAATATTTCATTAAAGGTGATACTACCACCTCCCTCTGCAATCTCCAGTCTCACAGAAAGACATCAGACAATTCCTTGTTGGTCTCCTTCCTTGAGATCTCGCTCGGTCTGTCCCTTAATGACTGATGTTGTCCAGTTCTTTCTTCTCAATCTCTTATCTCTTTCTAAACAACTTAATCCACTTCTGTAGTTTAAATCACTATTCACAGGAAAATTGTGTCATACACAGAATTCTAGCCCAGATCTCTCTCCTCTCTCCAGACCAATCTGTATATCCAGCAGCCTATTAGATGTTGTTATCAGGATAGATCATCAATACTTCAAAAGTAGTTTATCTAAAACTGAAGATAAACTACTACATGTTTTTGGCCCCACTCAAACATTTCACTTCCTCAACTGTCACATTTAAGCTTTGGGGTATCCACCCAGGTAAATTCACATGGTGTGCAATGCTTCCCAATCATTATCACCTGCTTCACAGCCAGCTAACTCAGAGGCCAGCTGAGAGGGCACCTCTCTGGAGAGGTTCTGTCACTCTACCATTGCCTCCAAAGACCCCAAGACACATGCCCTTCCTTCATTAACAATGTGACCAAATAATTATGTACGAAATTCTTAGGTGATTTCAGCTTACCATAGTGGATTTTATGGTCCATGAGGGCAAGAACTGAACCTGACTCATGCCTTAGCAGAGACTCTGACTGTAACATTTCATCCAAAAGACTTCAGTGAATGCCTTTATAAAGTCCAAGGATGTGTCTAGTATGCTGAGAAAAGTCAGGCTGCATCCTGGATACAGAATGAGGCAGGTCAGAGTAGAAAAGAAGGGAGGAGAGCAGGCAGGGAAGATGCCTGGTATCTTCCAGAATTTCATAAAGTTAGTTGCTATGTATCTCTCAGTTTGAAGACGAAAATAATGACTCAGTTTAGGACCTGTCTTCAAAATAAATTTCTGTTAAGATGTTCAATTAACTAGTGTGGGCAGTTATTTATTCCCTAGGCAAGGCATTATAGTTCACAACAGAAATAAGAAAGGCATGAGTCATTTAAAAAAGGCATCAACTTTTTTGATATGGGCCAAATTTAGCTAAGAGGTATAAAACAACACCCCTTAATAGTTAAAGAAAAACCCAAATTCACTCATCAGGAATCAAGTTACTTTGAAAAACTTTGATTTCACCTTCACTTTCAGAGAATCAAGTGGGATATTTAATAATTAATCCTGGTCTTTCTTAAAAATAAATAAAAATCATGACAATTAACATGAATACAGCCTCAGAATTCTAAATTTACCTTTTAGTGAGAGTCCACCAGTTCCTCTCTGGCCACATAAAATCATGCTGTCATGGGGTTTGGGTTTTGAGAAGCTCTCTGAGGATAAATGGGAGATCAGGCCTCACAATGATGGAGCTACTTATAATAATCTTTCTGTTACACATACATTTGTCTGCACTCCAGCTTGGTTCCTTTAATATTCAGCATCCTCACAACTTTACCAGCCACCTGACTCAGGTTTCCTTAGCTCAGATTGAACCTTCTTGGACTTCATATTCTTTTCCTTGTGTTACTCATATGCTATTTTGTAGCCATTTTTTTCTTTCTTAGTTATAGGTGTTTATGCCTAATCTCATATACTGTTTTTCAAACAGAAAGTTTTCTTTCAACTATTATTGAAGGAAAGTCTTGCATCTTATACATCTTTGCATTTCCCTTAATGCTCTGCAATAACTTGCATAAAGTAAATGTTCCATATTTGCTGAAAAAAAAAACAGGAATTTGCATTTAATGCTGTGCCCTGTGAGACTGGCCTCATTATTTAGCGATGATGCATGTTTTTCACATCCAAAAATGATGCCTCTCATCTGTATGTTTTGCATAACTAATGCCATAGTGATGGACTCCCAGCTCCACTGCAGGATTTCAGGACCAATGAAACCCAGCTATAAAACCCAGGCTTAGTAGTGTAAAAAATAAACAGACCAAAAGGCATACCCCACCTTCCACCTTTTCCTTATCAATTTCTGTTCAAAGGACCCAAATACCCAAATGAGAGAGATATAGCAAAAGAATAGTGGCCTTTAGGGTGAAAGGTCATTAATTTGGAGAGGGAGGTTTTATCCTACACCATTTTACAATATTCCAAATTATTCTACCCAGTTAATTTTTTAAAGAAGGGAGAGATCTTAAGAAAGCAAAGAAAAAAAAAAACCAACTACTACTGGTCATTCAAGGAGCATGTTTGGAATTTCAGGCCCTTTTCTTACAACAAAACACAAATTTTCATTGGGGGGGTGGGAGGAGGAACCAAACTATCTGTTTTTGACAGTAGGTGTAAATATAGCTTTTCCAAGTGTACACTAGATTGTCCAGGCCCCAATAAAGCACTAAATTTTAAAATTAGATTTTTACCAGAATAGAGCATCATAAACAAAGAAGGGCTTTTATGATGAGACTAACCCAAGGAAGACACATTCTATCCAAGCAGAAAAATATCTATGTTTTTTTAAAAATTTAACTGCTAATAAATCTGACTTTATTATTTTTTTTTCTTTTTAAGTTGCCAAATGATCTCTGCAAACGTTTTCTTCTGTTCCATTCATTGTGCTTAATTGAAAGCAACTGATTCATTCAGAACCACCATTTCACATTCCCCATGGAAGAAGGGTCCCAAAGATGGTCTGACCTGATTAAAAACCAGTTATCACATGTGTCCTCCGACTGCAGAACACCTCACAGGAAAGGGCCTGGTGTGCTGAGAAAAGCCTATGTTTTGTAAATAACCTCCCTTAACTCTGATCTGAAAGTACTTTCTTCCTGATTTCATCAATAAGGTTACTATGTGACTTTAAAAAATTCCACTGCTCTAGGAAAACCTCTGTTTCCTTTTATGCCCAGATTTAGCAGGTTTTTCAAAGCCCTTCTTATTAAGAAAAGTTGTGGCTGGAAAAATGGATAAGTAGTTACAACTATTCCAGGAAGCTATAAATACTCTGGTTTAAGGCATTTAAAAAATTATCCTCTCCTTTATTGTCTCCCAGGGCCTACCTACAACTGGCACTGCCCTCCCAAAGTGAAGTGGATGGTCCTAAATGATCATAGATGGGTTTTAAAAAATAAACACAAAATTAGTTTCACACCTACTTAGACAGCTTAGAATTTTAATGTGTGAAGTATGCCAGGACTCTGCCGTGAAATAAAGCTTTGCATTCAAACTGATGTTAGCCAATCAGAAAACAGTACCAAGCGCTGCCCATTTCATAATTAGGGAGCATTACTCCAAGTTCTAGATTTTACTTATTAACGAATAAAGCATGACTTGACCCCCTTTTACCATTTATTCATAAGGACTTTGTTTTCAGAAAGTGTTAAAATAGCATGAAGGCCCTGATTTATGCCCACCAAATCCAGGAAATTCAAAGTTAATCCTCGGAACTATTTGTGTCTGATTTTGCAGCAAACGTTCTATATAAAACTAGACTCTGCTTGAGGATAACACAGACTACAGAGACGATGGCTGCTTCTCCTGCAAGCTTGACTTTTTCAGCTTCAGCCCTTTAAGTTGTATTCTAACATACTTCCTACTGCATTTCTCTTTCTGCCATAGCCTTAGCTTATTCATGCTCTTGCCTATCCTTGGTTACACCCTGTCACATCTGGGGTACCTGATCAGAGGGATAAGGAGACTGACCCGGAGTACTACTGGGATACAAAGTCCCGAGTTGTTGGAGATGGTAACAGTTTTATTTTATTTTATTTTATTTTATTTTATTTTATTTTATTTTATTTTATTTTTATATATATATATATTTTTATTTTTTTTTTATTATAGATAAAAATATGCACCATAGATGTGGCCCAGCCCATCACCCTCCCTCCACCCAACTCTTTTTCTTTTCTTCCTCCCAAATCCACTCCCTAGATACCGGATGTGAAAGAAAGGTTCTTGGTGAAAATAAAACAACATCAAAAACAATCAGAATATGATTTAGGAGACCAAAATTCCTGTTGCCCTCCTTGGCAAAGCGCCCTGGCCCTCTCCATCAAACTCCTGCCTGAAAATGCCTTTCACATTCTCTTTCTTTCAGCAAGATATCCCTGCCTTTGATTCAAGTGTCCCCAGGTGGGACGTGAGTAGGGCAGCCTCAGGTCTCTAAGGTCTTTCCCAGTTCTGAGACGCTATGTTTTTGTCATTTCCAAACTCTGAATATACTTATGTCCCATTAATTGCACTTTGCTGGATTTTACTAGGTCAAGTCCCAGATTTGTCCCAGGCGAGCAGTGAGACCTTGCACAAGTTACTTAATCTCTAAATCTCAGTTTCCTCATCTCTAAAATGTGGCTCATAATGGTATGTGGCATTTATTATAGAGTTATCATGAGGATTATAGAAGAGAACATGTATAAAGAGCTCATCACAGTGGCTGGCAAGAGCCACCTGCAGCTATTGTTTCTTGTGTAAATTCCCTGTCATCCCAAACATGGTCGTAAGATCTTGAAATCAAGAGTTCATGATATGTTTAGTTGTATCCCCTCACGTGCTTATTGAAATGTCCTAAAAATAAAAAGAATTATTTTGCTGGTTACTTGGTTGTTACAGCTTTATGTCTGATTTTAAGTCCTTAACCATTCTCTACCTGTTTTTTTTTGTTGTTTGTTTGTTTTGTTTTGTTTTTAATGCTACAGCTTATGCCAATTCAGCTCTTTAAACTGTATAGAAATAATAATCTATGGCTGCTTTCATTTGTTTAGTTGCTGTTAATAAGTCCCCAAGGATGGGTAACTTATAAAGAAAAGAGGTTTATTTGGCTCATGGTTCTGTAGACTACCAGAAGCATGAAGTAGGCATCTGCTCAACTTCTGGCAAGAGCCTCAAGCTGCTTCTACTCAGGGCAAAGTGTGTACAAAACTCTCATGGCAAGAGAGGAAGCGAGACAGAGAGTGGGGAAGTGTCAGATGTTGTTTAACAACCAGCGTTCCCAGAAAATAACAGACCAAGAGCTCGCTCACACCTCCAAGGGGGTATTAATCTATTCATAAGGGATTTGCCCCCCAAGACCCAAACACAGCCCATTAGGCCCCGCCTCTAACACTGGGATCAAATTTCAGCATGAGGCTTGGGGGACAAACATCCAAGTTACAGCATTCCACCCTGGACCCTCAAAACTTAAGTCCTTCTCACATTCCAAAGTACAATCATCCCTTCTCAATAATCCCCCAAAGTCTTCACTTGTTCTTGCATCAACTCCAAAGTCTCATCTGAGATGCAAGGCAAGTTCCTTCCAACTGTGAGCTTGTAACATCCAAAATGAGTTATTTATTTCAAAAACACAACAGTTATACAGGCATTGTGCAAACATTCCCATTCTGAGGTAGAACTTGACCAAAAGAAAGGGGTGCCAGGCTCCAGGCATGTCTGAAACTCAGCAGGGAACATATTGAATCATAAAGCTCCAAAATAATCTTTGATTTCATATCTCACATACAGGGCTCGTGGGCACAAGTGGTGGGCTTCCTAGGCCTGGGGAATCCCTGCCTCTATGTCTTTGCTGGGTGCAGCCTACCCATCTGCTCTCTGGGTTGGAATCTGGTGCCTATGACTTTTCTAGGCCGAGAGGGCACATTGCTTGTGGCTCTATAATTCTGGTATAAATTATATAAATATATATTTATAAAAATATAAATCCTGCTCCCAGAACTCCACTAGGCACGGACTTCATGGGGACCCTGTGCATGGTAGCTCTGCCCCAGTAGGAGTCATCTGCTGGGGCACCCAGGCTTTCTGATACATCCACTAACATCTAAATGGAAGCTGCTAAGTCTCCACCTCTCTTGCACTCTGCCTGACTGCAGACTTAACACTACATGAAAGCCAACAAGGCTTATAGCTTGGGCTCTACAGAGCACCTGGGGCCACAGACCCTGTTCTGAAGACCATTCTGTTCTCTGGGCTTGTGATGGAAGGAGTAGCCTGGACATTTTTTCCCTCATGCGACTCTCTCTGACAAGCGATTTCTTGATAGCACCCTTCATTCCTCTCCTGAAAATTCTGTTTCCTTCCAGGACAAGACAGAGGAGGTGTCAGACTCTTTTTAACAACCAACTTGGGCAGGAACTCATAGAGTGAGAACGCACTAACCTCCCATCCCAAGGAAGGGGATTAATCTATTCATGAGGAATCTACCCCCAGGACCCAGACACCCAGTTACAGCCCTCCAACTTCGGGAATCAAATTCCAGCATGAGTGAGGGGGCAGACCTCCAAACAATAGCAGTGGCAATATTCTAAATTGCTTGCAAGAGTGAAGTGGAAATGGGCCCTGCCCAACTCAGGCTGCACTCAAAAAAGAGTTTAATTCAGAGAAACCCTCATGTCTCTCCAGTATAATGAACATTCCAGTGGATAGAAAAGGATTTTTATGTTCATTTGTTTATAAGACAGGGAAGGAGGAAGAGATGAAAGCAAAACATAAAGGAAGAAAGATGGAGGAAAGGAGGGAAAAATTAAAAAGGGAAAATAGGAAAGGCAGCTGGAAGGGAGGGTAATCTGGAAGCCAGAAAAGCAGCCTGCAAGACGGAGCCTAAGAAGTGAAGTTGGAGCAGGACAGCTGACCTAGTCCCTTCCATGTTTCTGTACTTAAGGTTTCACCATGACTGTGAGGACGTTTACTTCAGGAGACTTGAGGAAATAGTCACACATAAACAATAGGTGTTGTGATATTGGTGGAGCATAAGATACTTAGATGATCTGATGTTTTCTTTAACGATTCTCTTGCATATTTTGTTAAAGTGAAAATTACCTTTCTGTTGTTTAAACATTTTGCATTGTTAGAATGAAGACTACTTAATAAAAAAAAAAAAAAAAAAAAAAAAAGAATTAAGACTACTTTAATAGTACTTCATACCAGATAAAGGTTAAATTTTCGAGTTTTTATTCCTTATATTTCATTAT